>PGFW01075558.1:0-23768 GCA_003123925.1 Haematobia irritans | reverse complement strand
ACCTGAAACTCACCCGCTACTATAGGCCGAGCAGATAAACAGTAACCCAAGACACCTGAAATGTTACTACTCCAACGAGACCTCGAAGAAGAAGAAGAAGAAGAAGAGCTGCTGCTCATTAAATATTTATTTCTATACGAAAATATTTGCAAAATTTTCATTTCTTCAGAAAATTTTGTCAAAATTTATTTCTTAGGAAGATTTTGTTCAAAAATTTTATTATTTGTCAAAATTTATTTCTCTATAAAAGATCATTTGTCAAAATTTTATTTTTATAGAAAATTTTGTTCAATAATTTATTTTTATAAAGCAAAGATTTTGTCAAGAATTGTATTTCGTAGAGAAATTTTGTCAAATTTGATTTCTTTAGAAAGCATTTTGTCAAAATTTTATTTCTTAGGAAATTCTTGGTCAAAAATTTTATTTAAAGAAATTTTGTCAAGAATTTTATTTCTATACAAAATTTTGTCAAAATTTTATTCTATAGAAAAAAGTTCTTATTCAAATTTTAGTTCTATAGAAAATTTTGTAAAATGTACTTTTTATAGAAAGGGATTTTATCAAAATCTCTTAGTTCCTGTAGAAATTTTGTCAAAATTTTAATTCTATACAAAATTTTGTCAAAATTTTATTTCTATAGGAGAAATTTTGTCAAATTTCTATTTCTCTGTAGAAATTTTGTCAACATTTTATTTCTTAGACAAATTTTGTCAACATTTATTTCTGTAGAAATTTTGTTAATTTATTTCTATACAAAATTTTTGTTCAACATTTTATTTCTATAGAAAATTTTGTCAAAATTTTATTTCTATAGAAACATTGTGTGTAAAATGGTAATTTTTATAGAAAACTTGGTCAAAATTTTATTTCTATAAAAAATTTTGTGAAATTTTATTTCTATAGAACAATTTTCCACAGAATTCTTATTTTCTTTAGAAAATTTTGGTCAAAATTTTATTTCCTTTAGAAATTTGTCAACCATTTTATTCTCTAATACGAAAATTATTGTCAAATTTTATTTCTGTAGAAAATTTTGTCAAAATTTTATTCCTAACAAAGATTTGCAACATTTTAGTTTCTATAGAAAAATTTTGTCAAAATTTTATTTCTATACAAATTTTTGCTCAAATTTTATTCTCATAGAAAATTTGTTCACATTTTATTTTTCAAGAAAATTTTGTCAAATTGGTATTTCTATTAGACAAATTTTGTCAACATTTTATTTCTCATAGCAGAAATCTTTGTCAAAAGTTTTATTTCTATACAGAAAATTTTATCAAAACTTTGTTACCATAGAAATTTTTATCCAAAAACTTTAGTTTCTATAGAAATTATACTCGACATTGTATTTCTAAAGAAAACGATTTTGTCAACATGTTTTGATCCATCTGTAGAATTTTTCCAATTTTTTTCCCTAAAGAAAATGTTGTCAACCATTTTTATTTTTATAGAAAATTTTGTCAACATTTTATTTCTATAGAAAAATTTTGTCAAAATTCTTAATTTCTATACAAAAATTTTGTCAAAAATTTTATTTTCTATCGACAGAAAAATTTTGTCAAAATTTTAATTTCCTATGAAACGATATTTTGTCAAAATTTTATTTCTTTAGAAATTTTGTCAAATTTTGATTCTATAGAAATTTTGTCAAATTTTCAATTTCTATAGAAACATTGTTGTCCAATTTTATGCTATAGGAAAATTTTTGTCAAATTTTTAATTTCTATAAAAGATTTTGTTCAAAATTTGTATTTCGTATACGACAAATTTTGTCCAAATTTTAATTTCTATAGAAAAGTTTGTCAAAGAATTCTTTCATTTCGTATAGAAAATTCTAGTCAAAATTTTTATTTCCTATACAAAATTTTGTTCAAAGGTTTTATTTCTATACAAAAATTTTGTCAAATTTTTTCTATACAAAATTTTGTCAAAATTTTCATTTCTATACGAAAATTTTGTCAAAATTTTATTTTATAGAGAAATTTCTGAACAACATTCTTATTTTCTATAGGACATTTTTGTCATCCTTTTGTTTTCTTATAGAATATTTTGTCATTTTTTCTATAGAGAATTTATCTCAAAATTTGACTTTTATATACAAATTTTGTCAAATTGTTCTATTTCTAATGGAAAATTTTGCTCAAAATTTTATTTTTATAAAAAATTGTCAACATTTTATTTCTATAGCCCAAACTTCTTGTCAACAAGTTGTCAGTCTTGTAGAAAAATTTTGTCAAAATTTTATTTTCTATAGAAAATTTTGGTCAAAATCTGTTATTTGCTTTGGAAAATTTAGTCAAAACTGTTTATTTCTTACTAGACAAATGTTTGTCAACATTGTAATCTTCTATAGAAATTTCTGTCAAAATTTTATTTCTATAGAAAATATTGTCGCAAAATTTTCATTTCTATACGGAAAATTTTGTCCAAATTTTATTTCTATGAAAAATTTGTGTGTCCAAAATTTTATTTCTATAAAAAATTTTAGCTCAACATTTTATTTCATACCCAAGATTTTGACTCAAAATTTTATTTCTACAGGGGCAAATTTAGGGGTCTGGTCGGGCATTTTTCGAAAATTTTCAAAGTTGATAGTATCTTCTAAAATCAAATCGACTTTATTAGGACACAAAACATGTTCATGATGTGGCTTATGTTAACATTAGAGTGCTTACTGGCCCGAAAGTCAATGCAACATAGTAAGCTTATATCAACACTGATTCCACTGATTTATCAAAATTCTGTTAACATAAATGACTGTTATATGAAATTTCCACAATGTATTGATCACTATTTCTCTTCTAGGTGACGTCTACAATCGTTTGGTAAAAGGTTTACAAGAATTGGAGAAAAATCTTTCATTTGGTCGCCATCCACGCTATGGAGCCCTTACCGCTTGTCCCACAAATTTAGGTACCACATTACGTGCTTCTGTTCATATACGCTTACCGTTGTTATCGAAAGATCAAGAACGCTTGCAAACACTGGCCAAAGATTTAAATTTACAAATACGTGGAACTGGTGGTGAACATACAGCCATAAAGGATGGTATTATGGATATATCAAATCGACGACGTTTAGGCTACACCGAATTCGAATTGGTTAAATCCTTGCAAGAGGGTATAATAACACTCGTGAAAGCTGAACAAGAATTAGAGGCCAAAGAATAGAAAATTTAAATGTATTGTTGAAAATATTTTCATATTTTATAATTACTCTTGTGTAAATTGATCTCTTGAATAAATGTTTTGATTGTATATGTATACAATTGTTATATGATTTAAGGATTCTGTGAATAATCGTTCAAAAACTGCAGTCTAAATCCAGAGAGAAGGTCTGTTGTATTCACACCCAAATTTTGACAAGTAGAGTTCGAGTTTCGATGTCGACTCTTGCATAATTTCTTCATAAATAGGAACAAAACGTTCGCTTCGATCCAGAAAACGAAGCTGGGATATCACCAGGGAGGAGTCTTTATTCCCGTATCGTTAAGATTTAGGAACATTCGTTAGTCTTTTACAACTATCCTTTGAGTTTGTTCATCTGGTTGGACAGAGAAAGGTTCTGAAGTGTTCTAGCGGTTTGGAGCTAGTTTGCGTGTACGAACCGCTGTTGGGATCATTCCTACTTCTGGGATTCTCCTGCATCTTATTCGCTGTAGATCGGACTGTTAGAGAAGAACAGTCGTCTAAGGGCAACACATCCTTTCTACAATTCTTCTTAAGGCTTATTTCGCATTGGGTCGGTATGTAATACAGTAGCTTTTTAATTTAAAGTATAAAACCAAGTACCAATGCCAAATGTGCAACTATCAAATAATCTTCTAAAGGATGTCATCTTTCAAACTTATGACATCTATACCAGGAAAGTGGAGAGAAACAAAAAATCGTTTTGGCTTCCATTAAAGTCGGTATAATAAAAGCATCTACGCAGAGCGTCAGGGTGCGAAGGAATTCCTACCAATCAGCTATACTCATTCCTTCTTAAGACTTCTGAGAGCGAGGCTTATGGATATTTCATTTCTTTTAGATACTAGTCATCGAAGGCAAAGATATGCTGTCGAAAACGAGGGCAATATGCATATGCCTCGAAGGACAGGTCTACTGGACCGACATGTAGCATGAACTTTATTGAATCAGACATCACTATTGTCATTAATTACATCTAATTGTGGTTTTAATGGGGCAATCAATGAACGTCCAATCCGAACTATCAGATAATTAAATGGATGACATACTCTTGATGATATAGGTCAAGATCTTCAGATGCTAAAGATAGACTGTTATCTCGAGTCACACTAGCAAACCTATACAAATCTGTGAACAGAGCAGACTCCGCAAGGCGCGCTTCTATCTACATCCTGCTTTCGGAATGTTGTTATAAACAACCTTCTTGAGTATGTTTCCTGAAAAAGAAATGATAATAGTTGGTGTGAGTCTGGATGCTGATTGTCTGTAGAGCCTACTATTGGAAGATTTATACAGGAGGCGTCTAAGTTAGAGAATTTTATAACAGGAGAGCCCTGCCGAATGAGACTGAAGAAAGGGACGAGAATTGCTTAGGATTAAAATCCGTGCAAAGACAGAAATTCATGTACCTGCGCAAAAGGATAGGGGCGAGAGAAAGCCAAGGTGGCACTTTGTACTCGGTTACACAAAAAATATTGGCATAATTAGGAAAAAGTGTGAGACTGAAAAGCGTAAATTGTGCATCGAGCTAGTAAACGCCCTGCAGCCGGTCACTAGACCTATAGAACATGCTAAACATATAATAGGTGTTGCGGCGTCTGGGTGGGTGTCAGGTAGAAGACAGTGAACAGAATATACGCGCTTAATGTCACGCTGCATCTATTGTTTTAGACCATAATTAGCGGCGGTGGGAGCATTTCGCTGTAGGTCGAGAATCGCCTCAGACAAGTTTTGGCCACTTCAATATAATGGAATACAGATATTGTGTGATCCACCGCTACTTCTCGCGAACCACCCTCGCTTTTCGACAAAAAATGTGTTTTGAAAACTCTAAATTTCCTCGGGTTGAGGACGACGGAGCACGACAGACCGCTGGAGGATGGGCAAGTGGTTTCGGCGCTCTTACTAAAGGAAACCGAATCTAAAATAGCGAAAGAATTACCTAATCTACAGAAAGTTATATAAAAAGAAGGTGGTATGGGCATATTAATTATATAGACTCAGATACGAACCTGCGAAATAGGAGTCCCATTGGACATGCTGTAGTTACTTATAACTCGTATTCTCCATCGATTTGAGATATTTTGAGCAGTGTTACCATATTCACCGTAATATGGATGCCTGAGCCACAGGAACATACCAAGCGAGGCCAAATGAGTTAGCACGGCCTAGGAACGTAGTTTAGATATTCCAAGGAAAACTAGAAATTTGTTGGCCTTGCACCTCTGGCGAATATCCGATGGGAGAATATACTCAATAGGTGTCGAAAGCATGACACTAAGCAAATAATGGTCAATCTATAAAGTTCTAAAACCACACCTTCTTTACCCTACGGGAGAAACGGTATCAACCACAGATACTGGTACAAAGACCTTACATCTTTCGTGACGCTGTGCATGCGGCCTAGATCCCAGTTCTGCACGCTCCAAAACGTACTGGCAAGACGGACCGGTCACTTCTAACATTGGGTTTGTCTTTGATTCGTGGTTAAATTGGGATACATTTTATGGACGCGTCTTAAACTCTCCATACCCCAAGGACACGTCCTTGGGCAATTGTAGCAGGTAGCATCACCATAAACAGGTCTCGGACAGGACTCCCTTAATGTAATTCTGTTTATATTTGCGCAATCCCAATCGAACCCGAAATGAAAAAAAAATACTTTTTTCATTGTGAAGTGACAGGTTGGCTGATAAGTCGCGTCCTGACACATAAGATTTGGTGGTCGCTAGTATTTAACCCTACCGGTCAATAACCGGGGTGTTATCCCGTGTCGCTGTAAAACAATTTGAAATTTTTAAAGTGCTTTTGCTATTCACGTGAAATTAATATGAAGATTAAACAATAGGAAAACTCCGAAACATCAGCCATCGGCTAAAACTATAGAGACTAGAAACAAAAGTTACTTAATTTGGTTTAAATAATTATTAAGCCAAAAACTTGAACGTGTACAATGTTTTTGAATACAGGGGTCCTATTGTATCCTCAGGGTACGGGGTACCCTTCGCTGCACAATTATATATGATTTTTTTCATATATTCTATTTGCTACTTATTTAAGAGATTTGTTTCGACGCAAGTGTTCCGACATAGCTTAGTTTTTGAAAGACAATCAGCTTGGTTTTGCTCATGTAGTGCAAGCGTCGTAACATAAGTTTGTTCCATTTGGTGATATTACTGTCCGCTTCTCCATTGGTATTGTCTCCACAAGCAAATCTCTTCTGATTACTCTTTCGTTTTGCGCCGTAACAGCTAATCTTCGAACGAAGGCAAATTGTCTTGGTTTAGCCAGTATAGATGTTGGCGCCATGAAGAAAGGATATGAATTGTTTGGATTCGCATATTCACCATATACTCTGTGTGTATACCGTATTTCGCGGTTTCTTGATGCGAATAATACTCTGTTGTAAAATTTCAGTTCTGCGCGGTACTCGAAAGATTTACGAAGTTGTTGCATCGATTGTTAACTCTCTCTCTGTAGGGCACATTATATTTTACTAGATTGGCGGTTCAACATTTAGTGCCAAGAGGTGATGCTTCGCTATTGGAGCAGCTTCTATCTGTGCGTCGCCTTCTCGTTTCTTGTTCTTCGCGTCACTACAAAACGCTCATAAAAACGACCGTAATATATACTATCGAAGAAGCGGTTTAAATTCCATCCGTTGCGACGGAATAGAGGATGCGACAAGTGGTCCATTAAGATCCCTCGCATTTTTCATCATTAAGAATGATTTTGTGCCTGTCATTATCAGAATTCCAATTTTCTGCCGTAAATAATTTTTCTATCGTTATGCCCTATCTTTCTCAATTATTGGCGCCGTTTGTTTTGGGATATAGACCCTTTCGTTCATTGTAGGCCCTCATAGAGTCGAATTGGCTTTTTTGTTGGTCATGACGCACGATTATATCGGACCATATATCTTATTTGTAAAATAATCTTGAAGCATTTGCTTTGCAGTCATTTTACTTTCCGTCATTCGATAATGGACACTGCGAAGGTATCTAATGATGTTGTGACATCCTTTGATTTGTTTTTTTGAATAAACAAACTTGGTGTTGTTTTTGCTACTTGATACCATCACGTTGAATCATTTTACATCCTCTGTTTGTGCTCCTATGTTGTGGTGCAATATATGCGTTTAATCAATATCACTTTCATTGTGACTCTTCAATCTTAAATACATCTTGCTAATTTGCATTGGGTATCAATTAGCGTTATGAAGTTTCGCGTTGTAGGTTTTCCAGTCTTGCACTCTCTGAAGATATTGCACTTCTCACAGCAAATACTTGTTCTTCCTGCAGAATGTGTGCCCGGACGCGTTACGTCATCCAAAAGCCATATTCATCAAGTAAAGACTCGAATACTATATTCCTCTGGCCTTCTTCACTCAATAACACGCAGATAATTGTCTTTCAAGTTAAAAATTCTTTGTTGCAAGATTCATTTTTCTTAACTTCGGTATGTACAACTGTTTTAACTTATCATGACGACATGATGAACTGTCACTTGCTACCAAAAAAACACAAAACAAAATGACAAAACATGAAATTTAGATTCAGTATGAGACGTAAAAAATTAAGCGTAAATAAAATTCTGCGACGTGATGTTATTTTTATACTATTTTTATTTTGAAGAAATGAACTCGAAAAACTTGTCTAGGTACCGGTCCCTTGGTTTATTGGACTCCCAGTTTTCATCCTAGGCTGGTTAGTGGGCGACGTAGGGTTAAATGCATACATATAATATACAGCTACCAACTTTCAATGATTCGCTGTCAAAATATTGAACAGTCTGTAAGTCAAATTAGTTTGTGATGATTATAGCGGTCTTTTGTGAAGCAACTTTTGTTTATTGTAGAAAAAATGGGAAAAAAAAGGGAATTTTCGTTGTTTTGATAAATTACTGTTTTCTGAAGGGAAAAAATAAGGTGGAAGCCACAAAACTTGTCTAATTATTGATGTTTCCGGATTCTTTGTCCCTAGGGGCGATCAGAGAGCAATTTAATTAATTTGGCATCGCAACATTGAAGTTGTGGTGAAATTGGAGCACGGAGGGACGGTGAACGCAATTGGACGCCCGAAAAGAGGTGGTTGCCTACGAACCATCAAAAAAATCCACAAATGATTTTGATGACCGTAAAATTGAAGTCTGATCGAGATAGCAGAGGACCTTAAGAATATCAAAGGAACGTGTTGGTTCATATCAAATTCATCAATATTTGGATATATGTGCCAAAAGATGGTGTGCGCGCACGGAGCTCGCATTTGGACCACAACCGAAACCAACAAAAAACTTCGGATATGATGATATTACTAAGCAGGTGTTTGCAACATGTTAACTCGTTAAGTGAACACCGAGTTTTTCCGATACGATATGTGAAATTGAATGAAACACTTGGGCTACCATCACTACACTCCTGAGTCCAATCGACAGTCGGCTGAGTGGGACAGCGGGACCGGTGAACCATCTCCGAAGGCGTGGAAAAACTCAAAAAAGTCCGCTGACAAAGTTTAATAGACGCTCTAGTTTTTTTGCGCGCAATGCCGACATGAGAATTAAATTTTATCAGAATTTTATATTTTCAACTTTTATTTATTTTGTTTTTATTATTTTTATTAATTGGAGAGAGGACATAACTCATCAAAAACAGTGAACTATTTTAAGGCGTTTATTGGTTAAGCTCTATTTTTGAACAGGTCGAATTATCGCGTTGATATCATAATTCTTCTGTGTCCCAATATGGAATGAGAAAAAAGTGTTTGCTCCACTCCAAGACAACTGCAACTCCAGAGATGCCACAAGTCATTGAATATACGGAGTGAATTCATTGGAATTGGGCTTCTAATTGCTTCCCCACTCACCGTATTCTCAAGAATCTCGGCCCCCAAGCGATTTTTCCTTTTTCTCAGACCTCAAAAGCGGTGCTCGTCAGGCGAAAAAAATTTGGCTGCAATCGAAGAGATGAATCGCCGAAGAACTGAGGCTATGTCTCGCGCAGGCCCAAAAACTGAGGAGTTAACTACCAAAAATTGATATCAAAAATTGGCCACTTTCCACCATATTTGTACCACACCTCTAGTTTTGGTTGTCAAGAATTTTTTTCAACAAAAATAAGAAGGTACGATTATAGACGTTGTTATTGCTCTTGTAAGAGGAAACATTGTTGAAATTTATAAAAATAAATACGTAATTTTTTACTCATCCAAAAAAAAGTGCTATATTTCTTTAGGGACGGTGACTTATGTGAGCCGCGCACATACCTGTATATGTCGTATAACTAAAATAATTAGGTTTATAACTCTCTCTGATAAATTTTATTTCACTAAATTGTGATATTGCTTGATATTTAAAATCTTAATGGTTCTAAGATTTTAATATCAAGCGAGTACGGAAATAAAATAATTTACGACTATTTTAAAAATTGCAAACTAACTGGAGCAACAGTTATCAGTTCTGTGATAGCGGTCCCGTCAGCTCCGGCAATTTTGAACCAATTTCCGCATAATGTGGTTAGGTTAACTATATTAATTTTTTTCAACAGACGTTAGATTACCACTCCTGATAATCTTTAATTACCGCCGCTGCCTTTATTAGTGTGTGCGATTTAGCAAACAAACTAATAGGCGAGAAGTATAATGGGACTACTTGTATAGCCTGTCATGATGCCGGAGGAAACTTTCTAGATTCAACTTGGTCATCCACACGTGGGACTGACATTTAGTGGACACAGTGGATGATTAGTGACACGGTTCACAACCGCAGAGATGCTCCACAGTGTTAGCATGTTTGGTCATAATACAAACAACCATACATATCGTGCTTTTTATTAAATTAAATATGGTAGTATCAAATCTACCTTCCAAATCTCTGGGAATCTGTGTTCAGCTGGACTCCACTCCGCTACTGATGTAACGTTGCACATTGCCGGCCAATATTAAACCACGTAGATCTTTCTTCGATGGATTCCACAATCAAACATTTGATAATCCATTGTGTAAAATCCTTGATCAACATGTTGATCATCTGTATGTTGCAATGTAAAGTTGAATATGAATGAAGAGCATGTATTCTATAGTGAAACTTCAAAAAATCTCTCTCTTTTTCCTCCTCCCTTCCGTAAATTATACCATATATCCAAAATTGCAGGAAAAAGATAGTGTTGTTGAGAGAGATTATGATAGATCACATGATACAGCTCTTCACTTCATATCAACTTGTACATTGCAACATACAGATGATCAACATGTCTGCACTCACGATTATTTACACAAGTGATTAGAGTCAATTGTTTGATTGATAATTGTGAATCATCGAGAAGAACTTACTGTTGGTTTAATTTTGCCCTCGCGCAATGTATTGCAAAATTACCTCCATACACGTTAGTTCGCGGAGGATGTCTGTCTGGGGCTATCCATCAGATCCCAAGAGATTTGGAATGGTAAGACTTGTATACGTTGCATATTTAATTTATAAAATAGTCGTATCTGAGATCAGCACTGTTGTTTATTTTTTGAAACCAACATGCTACTTACTGACATCCGCGGTAGTGGGAAAGCGTGGTCAACTTATCAGAATCCACCTGTCGTCCCATACATCAGTCTCACTGTCCCGATAACAGTTTAATTAATATGTTCCTCCCCGTCCATCACATTTGTAACTAGTTTTCTTATTTACAGTCATGTCATATATTAAACTTCTACGCTAAAATAGTATTTTTTGAAACTCGCTATAAAGGCGCGGACGGTTAATAAAGAATTATCATGTAGTGGTTAATTCTAATAACGTTTCTTAAAAAACATCTAAAAATAACACTACCCCTATGGGAAATTGGTTTCAAATTGCCACTGACGCGAACCTAATCACAGAATTGATAAACTGACTGTTCCAGTTCCAAGTTGCCTATGATTAAATAAGTCTTGTTCAATTCTATTTACGTCCTGTATATACCGCTGATATTTAACAAATTCCTTTTTATGACTTCCATTAAGATTCTCTGTGTAATTATCCACAGTCGTAATTATTTCACCCTTATAGTTGAATAAATTATCAGAATTAAACCACTATTAGTATCTCAGACCATAACAGGTTTGGCTCATGAGTCCCCCAGGTCTAAGAAAAACACACACTCTTATTTTTTTGCGGCTGACCCTTGCAGAGCGCCAAAATTGGAATTGAAAAATTCGTTTTTATTATTTTCAACATAGTTCCTCTCAAAGAGGCAATTAACAACGTTTTATAACGACCATTCCATCCAATTTTTCTGTGTGAATATCATTTTGGTTAGTACTCCCTCTTGTGTGTTGCCTCAGAAAAATAGGGCCTCAGTTTCGGCGATCACCTCTTCATTGCAGCCAAAATCTTTTTTCCCTGCGAGCATCCTTTTGAGGTCTGAGAAAGGAAAAAGGGTCGCTGGGGGCCAGATTCTGAGAATACGGTGAGTGGGGAAGCAATTCCGAAGCCCAATTCATGAATTTTTGCCATTCGTTCTCAATGACTTGTGGCACGGTGCGTTGTGTCTCTGGTGTGTGTAAAGCAACCATTTTTTCTTCTTTCATATGGGACCGTTTTCTGTGCTCGTCTGATTCTCGAAACTTTCAAATGCATTTCCTAGATACGCTTCTTTAATTATAATAGTCACTTGTTAGAATGGTTTTTCCTATCTTTTAAGCATTAATTCGAATTAAAGATAATTACTCTCGCGGCTAGTGGCCGCATCCCAAAACCAAAAACAGAGGGCCATTACATTTGCTCAGCGGACTGAGTCTTCTTCCACGCTTCGGAAGATGGAATTCACCGGTCGCTGTCCACTTCAGCGACTGATCGATTGGATCAGGAGTGTAGTTGATGAGAGCCATGGGAATTTCAATTCATATAGATCTCACATATCGATCTGAAAAAAACTCTGGGAAACTGTATTTACGAAGTTTAACAGTTGCAAACACGGACTTAGAATCTTAATCAACACGTTGTTGAGATTTTTTGGTACAAAATTGTGAGCTCGTGCGGCACTCCATTTTGCACGCGTCCATATCCCAACACATATTGATTTGAAATCTCGCTCGAATGACCAACACGTTCCATTTTTAAGATATCTTAAGCGAGAATTTTTTGCTGTCCTTATCTCGTATCAACTTCAACTTATTACTCTGGTCTTTGTGGTTCGTCTGCAAGACACATACATTTTTTGGGATTTTTTTTTGATGGGGTTTCGTCATGGTTGTAGACGGCTATAAACCACGTGTTTCGTGCTGTCAATGCCGTTTCACACTCGTCCTTCCACGGTGCTCATTTTCACCACACTTTGAATTTTGACATGCCAAATTAATTATTGATATGATTTCCCATGGACAGAGTCCGTGATAATAACTCATTATTAAGCCAAGGATTTTTGCTTCCACCGTATTTTTTCCCTTCAGGAACACCCCCCTGAAACAGTATTTTATCAAAAACACGAATTCCTTTTTTTCCATTTTTTCACAATAAACAAAAGTTGCATTTCACAAAAGACGCCATATTATCTCACTACTTAATATGACTTCAGGCATCGTTCAAATTTTGACCTTCGAAATCTATTTTGAAAAGTTTTTTTTCTTTGTTACTATACTTCATTAGATATGACATTTTAACCCTACAGGCCCATAAACCAGACTGGAGATGACGGGGAGTTACCATAACCAAGAGGTACCCAGAGAGTACTAGTGCAGTTTTTCGTTATCATTTTCAAAATAAAATTTAGTTATTATTATCGTCGCTTAGATAGTGTATTTAACGCTTAATTTTTTACGTCTTCAACTGTACAAATTTCATGTTTGTCATTTGTTCTGTGTTTTTTGGTAGGCAAAGTGTACCAGTTTACACATTGTCGTTCATGATAATGTTAAACAGTTGTACAACGATAGTTGAAAGAAAATGAACATGCAAACAAAAGAATTTTTACTGAAGGACAATATCTGCGTTTTGTAGTGAAGAAAGCCAGAGGATATATATATTGAGTCTTTACTTGATGAATATGACTTTGAATGACGACGCTTCCGGGCCAATTGAGGAAAGAACAAGGAGAGTATTTTGTGGAGAAGTTGCAAGACTCAGAAGTGAAAGACTGGGAAAATTACAAACGAAACTCAACGTACTTTATACGCCAAATGCAAAATTGAGCCAAGATGTATTTTGAAGATGAGAGTCACAATGAAATTGATATTTGTTGAAAGAAATGCACCAACATTCAAGCACATCAGAATGTCATGATTGACGTGATGGTTACTTCAGTGGCAAAACAATACACTCAGTTTTGGTTGCATACATAATTAAGTGAGTCACAAGCTATCATCTCAGAACTCGCAGATGGGTCCATTACGAATGACCGGGAGGAAGTTGATTGAACTATGACTGGCAAAGCCAATGCTTCAAAGTATATTATTTTACAAATTAGAATATGTTGACGGTCAGATATAATTCGTGCCGTTCATTCATAATAAACAAAGCCAATTCGTTACCTATATTGGTGGCGCTTACATCGCCAAGCGAATCCATACAAAGCGCCAATTGAAGTGGAAGGAATACGATAGAAAGAAATATATCGCATTAATGTTGAATTCTTTGACTATTATTGGCCAAGGACACAAATACAATTTTAATGGATTTGAATAATTTCGCGATTCGGACTTCATGGGTGAATCGCTACTCTGTCGTCATTTCCTTATTCCGTTCGCAACCGATTGGGATTAAAACCGCTTTCTGCGCAATCTTATTGTTTTATACTGTTTTTTATGAAACAGCATAATCATTCAGGAAACCATTCGAGAACAAAGAAACGAGAGGCCAGCGCATCAGATAAAAGCTGCTCCAATACGAGATATTTGGAGTGAATGTGAACTGCCAATTCTGAGCTTAAAATATAAGGGCAGTTTTGGATGTGCCTACAGAAAGTTTGGAACAATCGCGAATGGGAACAATTGTATTTCGTACCGCGCAGAACGAATTTACACAGAACTATTCCCCATCAAAAGCCTTGCGATAATTTACTTAGGAAATATCAAGGTTGGGTGGATATTGGCGATGGCTAACAATTCATACTTCCTCTTCATGGCCAGAATCCTGATACTGGGCCAAAACAAGGACAATGCCTCTGCGAAATTGCTTGTAGTGCGAACGAGTAGTCAGAGAATTTGCTGGTTGGACCGTACGCATGGCTCTAAGCCGGAAACGTATATCACCAATTGGACAATTTTCATTTTAACGACTGCTTAGCCACTGCAAATACAGTGATTGTCTTTCAAACTAAGCAAATTTTTTGTTCGGCAATACTGCGTTCGAAACAAAGCTCTATATAGCAATAGAATGATAAAATTCATTCTTATAATCTCCTCGCGGAGTAAGGGCTTACTCTCGGGCGCTGCACCCCACTGGTCATGCTTACCCCTGTAGTGCCAAAAATCATTATACACTCATGTTTTTGTCTAATAAAATATTAAAACCACTCGCTCATAATCTTTTTCTTCAGTCTTAAAGTGTTAGCCGAAATGGGCTGATGTTTCGGGAGTTTTCATAGTATACTCATATCTTCATAATTGATATAGGGAACAGGCAGCACTTTTTAAATTTCAAATTTGTTACCCGGAGTTACCCGGTTTTATTGGACCGTAAGAGAGTTAATACTAGCCGACACATCTACTGTGTCAGGCATGGGAGACTTAATCAGTTTTTCCCCGACTCTCTTATTTCCAGAGAAGAGTAATTTTTTTTTCATTTCCGCGCGCGAGTTCGATAATGGGTGTTGAAGCATACTCTGGGGACGAAAATAGTAAACAGTTAAGCCTAATTACTTTAGATTAGTTCTGTCAACACGTCATGGGGACCTGTCTATGGGATGCTCCTGCTAAATGTGTCGCCATGGACGGTGGATCCTTTTGGTGATCGCCTCTCAGAAGACGGCAGGTCCTTTTACGAAATGTATAGATTTACCCCGTCCAATTAGACAAACCCATGATTAAAGTTGCCACCGGTCCCTTCCATTACGTTTTGTTTGACCTACGAACTGGGACTCAGCGCTCATGACACCAGAAGTTAGTCCGGTAACCGGTTCTGTGGATATGATCGTTTCCCGCCTTAGGGTTATGGTTTGTGTGTGTTTTTAACTTTAAGATTTAGCTATATTTTGTCTTCTTTAGTGTCGTTTCCACCTTTTGTATTCGTTCTCGCATCGGATATTCGCCAAGAGGCAAACAACAACAGTTCTATGTTTTCCTTCGGATATATGCATAATACTAGTTCCATGCTCATTAGCCTGTGCTAATCATTTGTCCGCGTCGCTGAGCTATGTTTCCTGTGGCGCCCAGGCAATCCATATTACTTGTGAATTAATTTGTATTGCTCATAACTAGTGTTCAATTCGATGGACGTATTCGAGTTACGCGTAATACAGAAGTCCAAGGTATTTTATTGGCAAGGTCGACACAAATCAGAAAGAAATGTCTGAGTATTATAATTAATGCAACACCTCATTTTTTTTATAAACTACTACTGTTTTATATAAGGATAACATCTTTTCGCTATTTTTAGATTTTTTCGGGTCTTTAGAATATACTTCCGATTAAAACCCACTTTTTATTGCGATCCAGCGGCTCTGTGCTGACTTCGCCTCTCTCAATGTTTAGAAATTTTAGGAGTTCTCACAATCTTTTTTGTCAATAAGCGGTTCGCAGAAGGGAGCTATACCACATCTGGTATTATTTATGAGGGCCAAACTGTGTCTGAGCTGTTTTCTCGACCACAGCCCGAAGGCTCACGGGCTATTATGTTCTAAATAAGCCTCGAACTAGAGCCCAGACCCTCGATTTCAACCACGTTGACATTAAGTGTTGTTTTAATCTGTTACGGTGGTTCTTTACTGAGACCACCAGGGAATGCGCCAACAACCCACTAATATGTTTTAGGCGTTCTCGGTCTCCAACCGCATAGGCAGTTTTACAGACAATGCACAATTTTAGGTTTTAGGATTACCCCACTTTATTTCCCCTATGTGGCCTTATATTTTGTACGAGATTACAAGGCCCCTTTTGGCTTTTTCTCGCCATATCTTTTTTGCAGTACATTGATTAGTTCTGTCTTTGCAAGGATTAACATCCTAGAGCATTTTCTCCGTCCCTTTCTCAGTCATTCGGAGGGCTCTACTGATATAAATCATCTAATTAGAGCCATACCTTGTATAATTGCTTAATATAGAGTCGCATTCATCATCTGACATGAGTGATCACCACTTATTTATCATCCTTCTTTTTCTAGTGGTAATCCAGTGAATGGTTGTTCTTTAACAACTGATTCAAAGGAGGAATGTGATAGAACTTCTCCTTGCGGGAGCTGGCCTCTCGTTCACACCGACCTTCTGTAATGTTTTGTTGTGTGACTGAAATACGTCATTCTTCTAATTAGATAAGTTATTTTCCTTGACCACCATTCAGAGTTGTCAATCCATTTTAATCATCGGGAAGAGTTCGGATGGACGTTCATTGAATTTGGCCCTTAAAAACCCAACAAATTGTGTATTAAATTGAGAGATAGTGAGCTTTTCAATTAAAGGTTCCATTGCAATGTCGGTCTCAGCTCAAGACTGTCTCTCAAGCATATGCTATTTGTCGTTTCGAGGAAGAGAATCTTGCTCGATGCTAGTTCTAAGATGAATATCCATAGCCTACTCCAGAGTCTAAGAAGGGAATGGAGTATAGGCTGAATTGTAGGAATCCTTCGCACCCGAGTGAGAGATGCTTTTCCCGCTTTATTGGAATGAAACGATTTTTGATTTCTCTCTCACTTTCCTGGTATATATGCTAGTTAGAGATGGCAATCATTTAGAGATATTTGATGTGATTGATTTGGTCATAGTTGAAGGTTACTTGTTATTTTATCTATTATAATTATAAAGCTCTTGTTTTACATGCCGGAGCGCAATCGCGAATAAGCGTTTGTAACTAGGAAGGTTGGTGGGAGAGAAGGCAGTGTGCCCTTTTAGGACGATGTTCTCCTACACAGTTTCCTCCTATTATAAGCGAATAAAGATTTGACAGGATAATTCCCAGCATTGAGTTAGGAATGATCCCACAGCGGTTACGGTAACCACGCAAAACTAAGTCCAATACACTCGCTTTAGCTTTTCCCCATAGGAACACTTCAAGGAACCTTTCATACGTGTACATCCAAACCAGTCATTGAACAAACTCAAAGGATAGTTGTAAAGATTTCTACGGAATGTTCCTAAATTTTAACGATACCGGTAGGGATAAGAAGATGCGCGTCTCCTTGGTGATTATTTTCACGCTTCTCAGTTTTCTGTGACGAAGTCGATCTGAGCCAAAACAAACCCAGTTTCTGTTTCCACCTATATTATTTTAAAATTGGATAAGATTCGCTCGAACCTTCACTTAGACAAATTTGAAGTTGTGAAGAATGGGTGTGATAACAAAACAGACCTTCTCTCTGGGCTTTAAATGAAGTTCTTTGAAGGTCGATTAACGTTATTTCAGCAGGGAATCCTTAAAATCATATAACAATTGACTATACACTATTTACAATCAAAAAATTTTATTTCAGAGATCCATTTAACACAAGAGATAAATTATAAATATGAAATATTTTCAAAATACATTTAATTATTCCTTTATTCTTTTGGGCTCTTAATTTTTGTTCAGCTCTTCCGAACGGTGTCCCAGATCATTATTTACCCTTCTTGCAAGGAGTTAACCAATTCGAATTCGGGTATGTTAGCCTAATACCGTCCGCATCACGAATTTGATTATATCCATTAATACACATCCTTTATGGCTGTAATGTTACAACCACAGTTCCAACGTATTTGTAAATTTAAAATTCTTGTTTGGCCAGTGTTGTGTGTCTAGCGCTTCTGATTCTTTCCAGCAGTGATACAAACGGGTAACAGCGTATTTTATTGAACGAAGCAACCCGATAATGTGTACCTAATATTTGTGGGACAAGCGGGTTAAGGGCTCCATAGCGTGTGATGGGCGACCAATTGAGAAAGACTCTCTCTTCGTCCAAGTTTATGTAAACCTTTTACAACAACGATGTGTAGACCGTACCTTAGAAGAGAAAGTAGTGAATCAATACATTGTATGGATAATTTCACTATAAACCAGTCATTTATGTTAACAAGAATTTTGATCAAATCAGTGGAATCAGTGTATGATATAAGCTTACTATGTTTGCATTGACTTTCCGGGCAAGTAAGCACTCTAATGTTAAACATGTAAGCCACATCAATGAACACTGTTTTGTGTCCTAATAAACAGAGGTCACGATTTCTGTTTGTAGGAAACACGTTATACTATCAACTTTGAAAATATATTCGAAAAATAGCACGCCGACGCCAGGACCCCTAAATTTGCCCGCTGAAAGCTGACTCACGCCTACTTTAGGCCGAGCCATAAGAACCTAACGGCCAGTACCAGCACACCTGAAATGTTACTCTCCACAGAGACTCGAATAAGAAGAAAGAAGATAGATACGAGCTGGAAACTGCTCATATAAACATATTTTTATTTCTATGAAAATATTTTCACAAATCTTTTTATTTCTATCGTCAAAATTTTTAGTGCAAATTGTGTTATTTCTTAGGAGGAAATTTTTTGTCAAGAATTTCTACTCTCATTTGCTCCAAACAATTTTATTCTTCCCTCATACGAAATAATTTTTTGTCAAGATATTTATTTCTATACAAGAAAATTTTTGTCAAAATTTTTTTATTATTTTTATATTATGAAATTTGCCAAAGTGTGGCAAAATTGTATTTCTGCCCTCACGCAAACATCTTCTCCGTACAAAAATTTGAATTCTCCTTTATGAAAAATTTTGTTCAAAAATTTTTATTTTCTTAGGAAGTGTTTTGTCAAATTAATATCTCTTATTATATAAAAAGAAAATTTGTCATATATAATTTTTATTTATTTCTTATACAAAATTTTTGTCCCAAACATCTTCCTTATTCCCGGGTATTTACGTACATTAATTTTATTCACAACATTTTATTTCCTATAAGAAATATTTTTGTAAAAATGTAATTTTTGAGTAGGAGAAATTTTATGTCTATTTTTTGCAGAAAAAACATATGGCCATCCCTAGTTCTGTAAGATTTTGTCAAAATTTTATTTCTATACAAAACTTTTTGTCATAAAATTTTATTTTCTATAGAAATATTTTGTCAAATTTTATTATCCTTTAGAAAATTTTTGTCAAACTATTTTATTTCTGATAAGAAAATTTTGATTCACATCTTTTATTTTTCTGACATAGCCATTATATTGTTTTTGCTCTCAAAACATTTTATTTCTCAATGTCATACTAAAATTGTTTGTCAAAACATTTTATAATTTCTATGAGAAAATTGTTCAGATAGAAATTTTATTTCTATAGAAAATTTTGTAAAATGTAAATTTTTATTAGAAAAATTTTTGTTTCAAAACTTTTATTTCATCATAAAAAATTTTGTGGAAATTTTCATTTCTATAAGAATTGTGCAAAAATTTTATTTCTTTTAGAAAATTGGTTGTGTTCAAGAATTTTATATCTTTATAGAAAAAATATTTTTCAAACATTTTATATTCTATAGAACATTTTGTCAAAATTTTTATTTTCTGTAGAAAATCTTTGTCAAAATTTTATTTTCTAAACAAAATATTTGTCAACATTATTACTTATCTATAGAAAATTTTGTACAAATAATTTTTATTTCATAATACAAAAAATTTTTAGAATTTTTATTTCGCCATAGGAAGAATGTTTAGTCAAACATTTATATTTTTAATTAGAAAATATTTGTCAAAAATTGCTCACCTTATATATAGTGAATAAATTTTATGTCAACATATTAATATTTCTATACCAAATTTTGTCCCAAAATTATCCCTTTTATTTCTATTAGGAAAATGATATATATCAAAACTTAGTGCGCTCTACCCATAGAGAAATTCTTTATCAAACTTTAATTTTTTCTTTTTAGAAAAATGTGATGAATCGAATTGTATTATTTCTAAAGAAAGATTTGTCACATTTTTATATCTGATAGAACATTTTTTCAATTCTCATTTTCTCTACAACGAGAAATGGTTGTCACAACATTTTTATTTTTTATAAGAAAATTTGGTCAAAGTTTTATGTTCTATTAGTAATATTATATAGTGTCTAAAAATTTTTTATTTCTATAACAAAATTTTGTCAAAAAAATTTTAATTTTTATACAAATTTTTCTGCAAAATTTTATTTTCTATATAAATAATATTTGTCAAAATATATTTATATATCTTTATAGATAAATTTTGTCGAAATTTTATTTCTTATAAGAAAATTTTGTTCTAAATTTTTAAATCTCTCTATAGAAAATTTTGTCCAAAATTTATGCTATAGAAAATTTTTGTCAAATTTTAATTTTCTTATACGGAAATTTTTTGTCAGTATATTTTTATTCATATGGAAAATTTTGTTAGTCAAATTATATAATTTCTATAGAAAAATTTATGGTCTCATAAAATTCTTTATTTTCTTATGAAAGATTAGTCAAAATTCTTATTTCTGATTTTAATTTTTGTCAACAATCTTATTTCTATACAAAATTTGTCCAAATTTTTTTTATTTTTCTATACAAAAATCTTTTGTTCAAACATTTTTATTTCCTATAGAAAATTTTGATCAAATATTGTGGTATTTGCTATTAGAAAATTTTGGTCTTCAAATTTATATTTTCTAATTAGAATCTTTTGTCATTTTTGGTTTCTTAATAGAATATGGTTTTGTGCTCTCTTTTTTCATTATAGAAAATTTATTCAAAATTTTGATTTTAATATAAATATTATTGTTACAAAAGATTGCTCTCATTTCTTGGAAAATTTTGTGAAGATATTATTATAATAAAAAATTTGTCAACATTTTATTTTCTATATGAAAATTTTTTGTTACAAACAAGTTTAGTTCTGTAGAAAATTTTGTCAAGAATTTGTGATATTTCTATAAATTTTGCTCAAAATTTTTTATTTCTTTGGAAATTTTAGATACAAAATTTTTATATTACTATAGAAATTTTGTCAACATTGTTGATTTTTATATGAAAATTTTTGGTCAAAATTTATTCTATTAGAAAATATTTTGTCAAAACTTTATTTCTAAGTAGAAGGAATTTTTGGTCCAAATTTTATTTCTTATGAAAATTGTCAAAATTTTATTATTTCTATATTAGATAAAGTATTAAGTCATCACATTCTTTTTAGTTTCTCTGATACAAGATTTTGTTCACAAAATTATTTAATTTCTATTACCCAATATATTGTGTCAAAATTTATTATCCATACAAATTTTGTCAAAAATTTTAATTTCTATAATGAAAATTTTTTCGTCAAAATTTTAATTCTATAGAAAATTTTTGTAAAAATTTTATTTCTATAGAAAAATTTTGTCAAAAATTTTTATTTCTATAGAAACATATTTGTCAAAATTTTATTTCTATAAGAGGATAAATATTTTGTCATTTTTTATAACCTCATCACATTAGAATTGGTATAAGGAGCTACGGTATGACGGTGCGCGTATAATAAGTTTTGTCATTCCGTTTGTAAAACACATCGAAATTATTCGATATTCCGGCTATATAAAGTATATATTATTCATTGATCAGGTCTTGTGGAGAATTTCTTAAGACGAATATAACGATTAGTTCCGTCTGTCACGTCTGTCTGTCTGGTCTGTCCTGTCTGTCTGTCTGTTGTAATCACGCTTACAGTCTTCATTAATGAAGCGATTTCAGTGACTGAAATTTTGCACAACTCACGTCTTTTGTCTGACAGGCAGGTTCCAAAGTTTCGGGGGGAAAAAAGAGGAGCTTTATCGGCTTCAGGTTATTATGATTATAGTTCTCCTCATTACTCACATAAACCGAACCTCCCGGATTTGGGTTTTGGTGCTATATTAGAAATCGTAAAGTTATTTATCCAATGCCCCTGAAAAATATCTGAAATTCTAGAGGTATTTTATAAACATACAAGAGATGTAAGCCAAATGAGTGAGTATTCGGTCCATGTTTTGGTCATTAGCTCGGCGCATAGGGCTAAGACCAATCCTCCCGATTTCTACTTCTTGGGACCGTGCTCACTAGAATACACCGCTCACATCAATCGTTTTTTTTCATAGTCTATTACCTTGAAATATACTTGTCGTAAATCTAGAAGGTATTGATCTAGCGACCACCACTAGATTACGTTTTGAGTGCCAAAAATTGAAGTTTGTAGTATTTCAGGTCCATGTTTTGGCATAGCCCCCATATTTAGAACAATCTCCACCGATTTTTACTCTTTTGGGACTTATAAGAAAACGCCGTTTTTATTCAAATTTAACCTGAAATTGGAAATCTAGAGGTATTGTAGGACCAAATACTCTCAGTGGCCAAAAATTGTGAGTACATCGGTTTCTCATATTTTATTGGTATAGCCCCCATATAGAACCGATCTACCCGAATTTTTACTTCTTGGGCTATATAGAAACCGCAGTTATTTATTTCAATATTTACTAATTTGGCAATCTAGAGGTATTGTAAGCGACCAACAAATACGTTTTGTGCCAAAATGGTGAGTTAGTGCGGTCCATGTTTTGGCTAGCCCCCATATAGACCAATGCTCCCCGATTTTTACTTCTTGGGCTTTATAGAAAACCGCGGCCGTTTTATTCAATTTACCTAAAATTGGAATCGAGGCTTTGTTAGGACCACAAATACGCCGTGCTGGTGGGTCATATGGAGTGGTTGTGCCAAAAAATTTAGGTATCCGGTCCATATTTTTGTTATAGCCCCGGGGATTATAGACGGATCTCCCGTTTTACTTCTTGGGTTATAGAAACCGCAGTTTTTATACAATTACCTGAAATTTGGCAATTTTAGAGGTATTGTTAGGACCACAAATACGTTGTGTGCCAAAAATTTGTGAGTATCGGTGACATATTTTGGTATAGGCCCGCCCATACATTATTACGTCTCCCGATTTTTACTTCTTGGATTATAGGAGAACGCAGCGGAAAGTTTTATTCCAGCAATTTATCCCATAAATTGGAATATCAAGAGGTTATTGTTTAGGACCTACGAAAGTGAGGATGATGCCAAAAATGGTGAGTATCGGTCCATGTTTTTGGTATAGCCAGCCCATCTATAGAAACCAACTCACTCTCCCGTACTTTTTATCATTCTTGGGCTTATAGAAAAAACCGCAAGTTTTTATTCAATTTATCTACTATTTGGGATTATACGAGAAGGTATTGTAGGACCACAAATACGTGTTGCAAAAATCCTGTGTGGAGTAATAGGTTTTTTCATTATTTTTGGTTATTATGCCCCCATATATACCTCACTCATACCCGAATATTTGTTTTGGGTGCCTATATAGAAACCGCAAAGTTTTTATTTCAATTTACCTAAAATTGTGATTCGTGAAGTGTTATGTGTACGGCACGCACCACAATTAAGCTTATGGAGTATTAAACTACAATTGTTTATAATGTGTCCAAAATTGTGAGTATCAGTCCATGTTTTGGTATTAGGTC
>PGFW01075528.1:0-10093 GCA_003123925.1 Haematobia irritans | reverse complement strand
GATTTTTTTTTTTATTTCTATAGAAAATTTTGGTCACAATTTTTTTTCTTATAGAAAATTTTGCTCCAAAATTTTATTTCTATAGAAAATTTTGGTCAAAATTTGATTTCTATAGAAAATTTGATTCTTTATAGAAAATTTGGTCAAAATTGTATTTCTATAGAGAACATGTGGACAACAGTTTTATTTTTATACGTAAATGATTTTGTCAAAATTTTTATTCTATAGAAAAAGTGTTTGGTAAATTATTTCTATAGAATTTTCACAAAATTTTATTTCTATACTAAAATGATTTTCTTAAAATTGTATCTGCAATGAGAAATTTTCACAAGAATTTTATTTCTATATTAATAATTTTCGCTTAAAATTGTATCTTCATCAGAAAATTTGACAAAATTTTATTTCTATAGAAAATTTTGGTCAAAATTTGATTTCCATAGAAAAATGTTTGTCAAAATTTTTATTCTATAGGAAAGTTTGTCAAAATTTGATTTCCATAGAAAATGTTGTCAAAATTTTATTTCTATAAGGAAAATTTTTCAAAATTTATTTCTATAGAAAATTTTGTCATTTTATTTTTATAGAAAAGTTTTGTCAAATTTTATGTTTTATAGAAAATTTTGTTTCAAACTTTATTCTCTATACACTATTTTGTCAAACTTCTTTATTTTATAGAAATTTTTCACGAACATTTTATTTCTATCAAAAATTTTTTTTGTCCTAAAAATAAAATTTTCTCCCAAATGTGTATTTCTATAGAGTTTTTTTTTATTTCATATATCAATAAAATTATTTGTCAAATAATTTTTGGTTTTTTTTTTTGTTTTTTTGGAAATTTGGTCAAAATTTTATTTTTAATGACAATTTTGTCAATTTTTATTCTATATAAAATTTTCTCAAATTTTATTTCTGTAATAACAATTTTCTCAGAATTTTTCATTACTGATATAAGGAATTTTCTTCAAATTTTATTTCTATATAAAATTTTCTCAAAATTTTATTGTCTATAGAAATTGTGTTTCTCAAAATGTTTATTTTCTATAATAAAAATTTTGTCAAAAGTTTTATGTTCTATATAAAATTTTGTCCAAAATTTAATTTCTATAGAAAATTTGTTTAAATTTTAATTTCTATGAAAATTTAGTCAAAATTTTTATTTCTATAGAAAAATTTGTTAGAAATGTTTATTTCTATAGAAAATTTTATTTCTTATAGAAAGAGTTTGTCAAATCCTTATTTCTATACGAAACAGTTTTTCAAGGATTTTTTATTTCGATTAGAAAATTATTGTGCAAAATGATTTATTTCTATTATGGACAAATTTGTGGATCTGCATGGAAATGTTTGTATGTTTGTATAGAGCATTTTGTCAAATTTTTAGTTTCTTAATAAATACCTGTGGTGGGTGCGGTGGTCTGAGTGGAAATTCAATAATTTTGTTTCTATGAGGGATAAGATTTTGTCAAAAGTTCTGTATGTTCTGTACGGAAAATTTTCACAAAGGATTTTTTATTTCCTAGTAGAATGGATTTTCACAGGGGGGCCGGGGGAGCAGGGGCGTGGTGGCGGTGGGTCGTGTCGGGGCGGTAAAGAAGCAGGAGGAAATGTGTTTATTTCTGGAACAAGTCTCTGCATGAAAAGAGGTCATTTCTAACTATAGAAATTCGATGGTTTAGAAAGATTTTGTCAAAATTTTATGCTCTATTAGAAGACATTTTTATATTCTATGGAAAATTATTTGTCAAATGTTTTAGTTTCTATAAGGAAGAATTGTGTGTCAGCAAATGTTTATTTCTAATAGAAAATTTTGTTCAAAATTTTAATATATATATAATATATAGAAAATTTTGTCAAAATTTTATTTTTAATATAAAGAAAATGTTGTCAAAATTATATCTAGTACACAGATGCTTGTCAAGACTTTTATTTATAGAGAGGTTTCACAACATTTCATTTCTATTAAGAAATTTTCACGTAGCTCAAAGTTTTATGTCTAAATAAAATTTTTCTCCAAATTTTATGTCTATAGATTTTTTTATTTCTATATAAATAATAATTTGTCAATTAATTTTTTTTTGTGAAATTTTGGTGCAGCAATTTTATTTTTTCTTAAGTGACAATTTTGTTTCTTCACTATAGAAAATTTTTGTTAAATCTTATTTCTAACCAAAATTTTCTCAAAATTTTATTTCTATATAAAATTTTCTCGAAATTTTATTTCTATTATAAAATTTCTCAATTTTATTTCTATAGAAATTGTTCTCAAATGTTATTTCTATAAAAAAATTTTGTCAAAATTTTATTTTCTATATAATTTTTGTCAAATTTATTTTCTATAGAAAATTTTTTTTTAAAATTTTTATTCTATAGACAATGTTGTCAAATTAGTTGCTATAGAAAATTTTGTCAAAATTTTATGTTCTATATGAAAATTTTGTTAAAAATGTTATTTTACTCAGCAACATTCTCTCACAGATAATTTTATTTCTATTAAAATTTGTCAAAATCTTATTTCTATAGAAAATCTTTTTCAAATCTTTATATTTCTATAGAAAATGTTGTCAAAATTTATTCTATAGAAAATTTTGTGCAAAATTTTTATTTCTATAGAAAATTTTGTCCAAAATTTAATTTCTATAGAAAAAATTTTCACAAATTTTATGTTCTATAATAAAAGTTTGTCAAACAATCTTTATTTGCTATAGGAAACTTTTGGTCAAATTTTTAGTTCCTATAGAAAATTTTTGTTTTCAAAGCAAAATTTTATTTCTTAGTAAATTATAAAATTTTTTTCTAGAACGTCAAAATTTTATTTCTCTAGAATTTCGTCAAGAAATTTATTTATATAATCATAAACCATTTCTCAAAAATTTGGTATCTCGATAGGAAATGCAAATTTTGTTTCTAGAGATTCACAAATATTTATTCGTCTTTATAGCAAAATTTTGTCAAAATTTATTTCTATAGAATTCACAAATTTTATTGTATATAAAAAATTTATTCTCATAATGTATACTAAAATTTTGTCTATGTCTAACAAAATTTGTAATTATACTTTATAGAAATTTACTTTTTTCCTGATTTCTAAATTATTTTCGAAATTGAAAAATTTTATTTCTATGGAAAAATTCCCTCAAAATTTTTTTTTAATAGGTAAAATTTTTTCCAAAAATTTTATTTCTATAGAAAATTTTCAAAAATTTTTTTCTGTAGAAACATTTTCCAAATTTTATTATATATACAAATTTTCCTCAAAATTGTATCGTGCCATAGAAAATTTTGGCTTACATTTTATTTTTCTATACAAAATTTTATTTCTATAGAATTTTTTGTAAAAATTGTTATTTCTATAGCAATAAATTTTCTCCAAAATTTATTTTTATAGCAAAATGTTTTTCAAAACTTATTCATTTATTTAGAAATTTGGTATAACATTTTCGATGGAAACATTTCTCAAGTTTTAATTTTTATAGAAGAATTTTTATCAAAATTTTATTTCTGTAGAAAATTTTCTCCAAAAATTTTATTTCTTTAAGAAACATTTGTTAAAAAATTCTTATTTTTCTATAGCACTTATGGATTAGCTAAAGTTAGTGAACATTTTTTAGTTTTTTCTGGGTGAACATTATTTTTAGCAATCTTGCTTCATATGTGACCTCTGTCAATTCCTTTGTTATTGAGGCCACATCCTTGAAAAAACGTACTCTTTTTATTATCCTCAAGAAACTTTCAACAATTGACATAAAAAATCTTGTATGCAAAATAATTGACAAATACAAATGCATAATCCAAGCGAGTAGAAGCTACAATCCCAAATACCGTGAGATGATATCACCAGAGAAGAGATCATTCTTAAATGGCAGACCATTAAGTTGTCTCTCGTTGTTAAAGATTTGGCAGTACTATAGCATGCGGTGGAGGACCTTCGCAGAATAATCAAGCTTGCTCTACTACCAACAAAATCGTCATTATCATCATCGTTGTCTTCGTTGTCGTAGTCGCCACAATAACCAGGAGGGTAAATGATCTTAGCATTTTAACCATTTTTGGTTATATCCTTGTTAGGCTTGTGGTCTGCAATGTGTGGCTGCTATGGCTATGTCCCTAGTTAAGCGTGTCTACATAACATCGATAGCAATAAATTAGCGATTAGCTTAAGTCGGTTCCCTGTAACTGGTGCTGGAGCACATTGTGGGTTGCTATCCTCAAGCACCTAAGCACCTCACATTGCTGGCAATGATGGTGGTGGTGGATGTTGATTTCTTTGGTAAATTCTGAATTCGTTTCAAAAGTTCAGCATGCTGCTGCTGCTAAAAGACCATAGAGTCCAAGCGTGTTGCTTGCAGCTGGCTGTAGTATAGCTTTTGGCTTCCCTCCTTATTTTCCTTCGTACTTTTTTTTTCAAATGCGTGTTCACATAATCTCTGATAATTCCGCTCTTATAAAATGCCAACTACATCCACAATAGGCTTAGCTAAATCACAAGAAATAAAAACAGAAAAACAACAACAATGAAATACCAAGAAGTAAGGTTAAGCTTAGTAATCTTCCCGAAAACAGCAAAAAACAAAAACCAACCAAATAACGTAAAACCTATGTAAGCTGGCTATCACAGCCGAGCTGAGCGTTGACAATCGCTTGCCTATGTTCGCATTGGCTTAGTGTAAGGATTGTAAAATGCATTGTTGAGCATATGTTTTCTGTCATTTTTACATGTAATTTTTATTCGAACAATTCGGGGCCGTCCACTTAACTCTACGGACAATAACACGCAATGCTCTATGTTATGGCTAATGAAAATTGAAAATTAATTTTCACTATAAAGAAAATCGAAGTTGTTTTCTCGATCTAAGGAAATTAAAAGATAAAACTTGTAAGAATAATGAAATTTTCAATAGAAAAAAATTGTTGAGAAAATTTTCTATAGAAATAACATTTTATTTGCGAACAAATTTTCTCCACACACTACCACAATTTTGACAAAGATTTTCTCAATAGAAATAAATTGACAAAATTTTCTGATAGAAATAAAAAATTTTGACAAAATTTTCTGTAGAAATAAAATTTGACCAACAATTGTCTGCTAGAAAATAAAATTTGACAAAATTTATTAATAGAAATAAAATTTTGACAAATTTTTATAGTAAATAAAATTTTTGGCAACATTTTCTGGTAGAAATAAAATTTTTACTACAAAATTTTCGTAGAAATATAAATTTTTCAAAATTTTCTATAGAATTAAAATTTTTACAAAATTTTATATAGAAATAAAATTTGACTAAATTTTTCCCACAGCTAGCCTGCTACAAAGCCAAATTTGGCGGCTGAGGGCATACTATGACTTGTTAATGCAATAATATTTTGAATAAAAAAAAATAAAAATTTTGACTAAAATTTTCTGTGGATATAAAATATGGACAAAATTTTCTATAGACAATCAAATTTTAACAAAATTTTTCTATAGAAAATAAATTTGGACAACATTTTCTATAGAAAGAAAATTTTGCAAAAATATTCTATAGAAATAAAATTTTTGTCAAAATATTCTATAGAAATAAATTTTGAGAAACCTTTTCTATAGAAATACAAATTTTGAAAAATTGTCTACAGAAATAAATTTTTGACAAAATTTTTCCACAGAAATAAAATTGTGACAAAATTTTACTATGGAACTAAATTTTGACAAATTTTTTCCATAGAAATAAAATTTTGACAAAAATTTTCTAATGGAAATAAAATTTTGACCAAATTTTTCTATGGAAATAAAATTTTGACTAAAATTTTTGCTATGGAAATAAAATTTTGACGAAATATTTTGTAGCAGAAATCAAAATTTTTGACAAAAATTTTCTTTAGAATAAATTTTTGACAAAATTTTGTATAGAAATAAAATTTTGACAAAATTTTGTATAGAAATTCTATAGAACGACTACAGATACATGGTTTAAAAGGTACAAATTGATTGTAACATAAAGCGGTGTCTGAATAACAAATTTTTGAGAACATTTTCTATAATAAAGTATAAATTTTGACAAAATTTTCTATAGAATATAAAATTTTGAACAAATTTTCTATAGAAATATAAATTTTGGCGCAAACTTTTCTATAGAAATAAAATTTGACAAAATTTTTCTGTAGAAATAAAATTTTGACAAAATTTATTATAGAAATAAAATTTTGACAAAATTTGTTATCGAAAATAAAATTTTTGGGCAACATTTTGGTCTGTAGAAATAAAATTTTTACAAATTTTCTGTAGAAATAAAATTGTGACAAAAATTTTTCCAACAGCTAGCCTCTACAAAGCCAAATTTTTTGGCGTCGAGGGGCATACTATTTTACTTGTAATGCAATAAAAAATAAAATTTTGACAAAATTTTCTGTGGATATAAATAATTGACAAAATTTTGCTATAGAAATAAATTTTAGCCAAATGAACATAAGTTTTCTATAGAAATAAAATTTGACAATATTTTCGTATAGAAAGAAAATTTTGACAAATATTTTATAGAAATAAAATTTTTGGTCAAATTTTCTAATAGAAATAAAATTTTGAACAAAATTTTTCTTAATAGAATACAATTTTTGAGCAAATTTTGCTATTGAAATACAATTTTGGACAAAATTGTCTACAGAAATACAAATTTTTGAGCAAAAATTTTTTCACAGAAATAAAATTTTGACAAAATTTTTCTACAGAAATAAAATTTTGACATACATTTTCTTTTTAGAAATAAATTTTGAATCAAAATTGTCTAACAGAATAAATTTTGACAAAAATTTTTTGCCAACAGAAATAGAAATTTTGACCAATTTTCTACAGAAATAAAATTTTTGAACAAAATTTTCTTTAGAAATAAAATTTTGACAAAATTTTTTGGTATAGAAATTCTATAGAAGACTAGCAGATTAGCATGGTTTAAAAGGTACAAAAATTGATTGTACATAAAGGGTGTCTGAATAAATTTTTGAGAAACATTTTCTATTACCAAGTAAAATTTTTGACAATTTTCTATAGAAATAAAATTTTGACAAATTTAATGAACTGCCTGAATTTTAATTCTGAATAATTGGGTTGATAGTTTTGGGCTGCAAGTAGAGAAATGTGATGAGGAATGTGTAATTCGCGAAACGTGGCGTCATCCAACATCATTGCAGTCAAAAAAAAAAAAAAGAAAAAAAAAAACAAAAAAAAAAAAAAAAAAAAAAAAAAAAAAAAAAAAAAAAAAAAATTTTAAAAAAAAAAAAAAAAAAAAGAAAAAAAAAATAAAAAAAAAACAAAAAAAAAAAAAAAAAAAAAAAAAAAAAAAAGAAAAATATAGGGCTTTGCCAAATAAAATTGACAAACATTCTTTTCTCTGTTGTTAAAAACTAATCAAAAATCAAAAAAATAACAAAATTGTCTATAGATAAAATTTTTGACAACATTTTCTATACGAATAACATTTTTGACAAAATTTCTGTAGAAATAGCAAATTTTGACAAAATTTCTTTAGTAGAAATAAAATTTGGCAATTTCTGAAGTTTCCAAAAATTTTCTATAGAATAAAATTTACTTTTTTATGAAAAAATGACATAAGTTTCTACAGAAATAAAATTTTTGACAAAAGTTTCTAGTAGAATAAAATATTTGACAAAAATTTTCTATTAGAAGATAAAAATTTTTGGACAATTCTATAGAAATATAACTATTGAAAAATTTTCTATAGAAAACAAATTTTCAATTTCATAGAAATAAAATTTTTGACAAACTTTTCTAGATAGAATAAAATTTGTGACGAAAATTTTCTCATAAAATGAGAAAAATTTGAAGACAATTTTCTATAGAATAAAATTTTTGACAAAATTTTCGAATAGAATATATATTTGACCAAAATTTTTCTAATAGAATAATTTAGAAATTCATAGAGTAATTTTGACAAAATTTTCTATAAAAAAAGTTAGAAATTGTTATGAGAAACAGCTTTTGAAAATTTTCTTTAGAAATTAAATTTTGACAAAATTTTCTAAAAGAAATAAAATAAAATTTTTTAAAAAATTTTCTATAGAAATAACAATTTTCTATGAAATATACAGCTTTTGAAAAAATTTTCTATAGAAATAAACAATTTTTTTGAATAAAATTTTTTACAAATTTTCTAGAGAAATAAAATTTTGAACAAAATTTTCTATAAAAAAAAACTGTAGAAATAAAATTTTGACACACATTTGCTATAGAAATAAATTTTGACAAATTTTCGCTAGAAATAAAATTTCGACAAGATTTTCTATAGAAATAAAAGTTGGACAAATTTTCTATAGAAAAAAAATTCTAATAGAAATAAACTTTTGACAACATTTTCTATAGAAATAAAATTTTGTGACAAATTTTCTAAAGAAATAAATAAGATTTTTAACAATTTTCTATAGAAATAAATTTTGACCAAAATTTTTCTGTAGAAATAAGTGTTTGAAATTTTTTTTTAAATATAATTTGACAAAAATTTTTGTATGGATAAACGTGTTGACAAAATTTTTCTTATAGAAAATAAAATTTTGAACAAATTTTCTAGGCCAAGAAATAAATTTTGACAAAATATCTTGCTAAGTTAAATAAATGGTTGACGAATGTTAGAAATAAAACTTTTGAAACATTTTTTCCACAGAAATAAAATTTTTGAAAAAATTTCTATAGAAATAAAATTTTCCGATAGAAATAAAATTTTTGGACGGAATGGCACTTTTTCTATAGAAATAAATTTTTGACAAAAGTTTCTACATACAGTAATATAGTAATTTTGCCAAAATTTTCTATAATAATATTCTTACATACGTTTTCTATGGAAATAAAATTTTGAAAAAAAATTCTATAGAAAATGAAAATTTTGAAAGAAAATTTTCAAAAGAAATAAAATTTTTACAAAATTTTCATAGAAATAAATTTTTACCGCCAATTTTCTATAAAAATAAACTTTTGACACAATTTTCTATTAAAAATAAACCTTTTGAAAAAATTTTCTATAGAAATAACATTTTAACAAAAAATTTCTATATGAAATAAAATGTTGAGCAAATTTTCTTATGAATTATACAATTTTGAGAAAATTTTTTTATTATAAATAAAATTTTTGTGATAATTTTCTAATAGAAATAAAATTTTGTGAAATTTTCGTAACAGAAATAAATTTTGTGAAAATTTTCTATAGAAATAAAATTTTTGTGAACATTTTCATATAGAATAGATAACATTTTGTGACAAAATTTTCTATAGAAATATAATTGACAAAGGTTTTTTTTAGAATTAAAATTTTGAACAAATTTTCCTATACAAATAAAATTTTGACAAAAAAATGAAACAAAATAGAAATAAAATGTTGACAATTTTTCTAGCAAAAAAATAATTTTTTGAAGATCTCTCGTTGTTTATAAAAAAGGTTTGCTCTCCAAGCGAATGTACTTTTTGGTACCAACAAAAAGAAGGCAACTTAAAAGCAAATGTTTTGTTTTTTTGCTATCATTACTGGGACGCTAGCATCTTTCTTAAACTTCAAAAGGAATTTAGATTGATGTGTGGACAGTCACTCGAATACACCCCTTTGAGAGTATCTGCAAGTCCTTTTAAATTTCTTAGTATTTTACACCTCAAAGGAAAGATACACAATGCAGGCCGTCATTGGCTATTATGGACCAAAAGCCTGCATTAGCATTCCAATTTAAAATAAACTTGACACTTCATGATAATTATTTTGCAAAAAAAGGGTGACGAATTCGCGCAACAAAAAACGCAAAGAGAAAACAAAAAAAAATATTTCTGTTCTGTGGTATCTTAATAACTAAAAAAGGAAAATATCAATCGCTGAGAGACCGAGGTACGTCAACATTTAATATGGCTGGGCAATGGCCAGAGCTGCCACAAGACATTGATCAATTGCTTGTCTTTTTTCCTCCAACAAAGATTCAATAACAACAAAAGTTTCTACATAGGGCCAATGGGAATACTGTTTTTACAAAATTTTTATAATGGAAAAATTTGGGTATTAAGTATTATTATGGATGGTAATTTTGTGTTTTTTTAAATTTTGTGTTTTTTATTTTAATAATTTTGGGTTATTGA
>PGFW01075525.1:7914-18121 GCA_003123925.1 Haematobia irritans | reverse complement strand
AGCTCAAAAATTATAATATTATTTTCTGTGTAATAAAAAATGACAAAAAGGTAATAAATTTACCACAGTATTCTGAATTTTAATAGAGCTAAAATGTATATAAACTTTTACGCTATAAAAATGGCATACATTGATCAAAGAGTGGCTCAAAACTAAAAGTGCTTAGTTCAAAATTCAGTCAAAAATTTTGATTTTTTAATCTCTGTTACAATCACCAAAAATGTTATCAGGGTTTTTTGATGTTTTTTTTAGACTCCGCCGTATAGTCTCGACTTTGAAGCATCTGATATACAATAATAGGATTTTTTAGGAAACCAAAGTTATGATTCATAGACTACAAGTCTGTGATCTCTTTTAAATATCGGCAAATGAATGATTTTGAATGTTATTTTGAATCTTTGGAAAAATTCGATTTTTCGAATGCGGTCTTCTCCTAAAATATGTACTTTTTATACAAATTCAATTTTTACACATAAAATGATTAATTTACTTCTTCTAATAACAATACAATACCACAGCAAACTTAAGACCCATAATTTCTATATCCTCCTGGAATTTTACACAGAGAAAGAGTAATACATAAGCTTAGTTAGCACCTTATAAGTTATTATCATTCTGGCTTTGCAGTTTGAAATATGTGAAGTATCCATTACGTTAGATTTTCTTTAAAAGAAGAACCTTACTTTTTCCCTTAACAAATTCCGTATGCTGATCCTCGCTAAATGAATGATGGCATTACTACTCGTAATACTGCTGCTAAGGCTGGGAGGGCCCAATGTCGATAAACAAATCTGACTGGAGGTTACGTGGGCGATTGTGAATGACTGTGAACGAATTGCTATTGCCGATTGTTGTTTGTTTGCGCTTGCGCTGAGATCGTATTATCGTCCTGGCTATTTACGGCCATATGCGTGTACGTTGAGCCAACAGAGGTTGCGTTGATGCGTGAGTAATGACGAGTAAGGATAGTGAGGCGTCCAAACGCAAATTGTATCCTTTCATTTCAATGAATGGAAAAGGGGCCGGAAAACACAACACACATTCACTTCTTAGCTTGGTTTTAATGAAAAAACGCCACGTCATTATAGTTTTGTGATCTCCAAAATATAGGAAGATATTGGGATTTTGTGGATACTCAATTGAAATTTGGTTTGGGTTGAAATGGGTTCAATAGATCGCGATGTATTTTGAAATAGAATATGAGTTGGTGAGTGTTTTTTGGCTGATTTTTTTTTTTGTTTTGATAAGGTGCGTTTTGAGGTGGTTTGGTAAGTTTTCCACTTTGTTTTTTTTAGTATGCGGTTTTGTGTTTTCTTAATTATATCCCCTTAGATTTTTGTAAGAAAAAATCTACGTCATTTGTGATTTTGTGTTTTGAACACATTTTTTGTGAGATTTGGTTTTCTTCATGAAAATAAATGCTTTCTTTTAACCACTGCACTTTGTTATTATTTGATGTGTATTTATTTTTTATTTTTGCTTAATTTTACTTTTTTGGATTTCTTTTTAAGCCATCTACCAACTATATATGTTTGCTTATATTTCTTTTTTGCGATCTTTCATATGTGCGCTGTGTATTTTCTTTTTGTTTTTTTGTAATTTTTTGTTTTTTCTTATATTTCACTTTCACTGGGCAGTTGGCCAGTTTATTGGCCGTTTTTTTTTTTTGCCTACTAGCCAACAAGTTTGTGTTATTGTATCTCTATTCCAGTATGGTGTTGGTGTTGGCTGACTTTTCTTGACTTGAAATCTTATTCAAGAAACCTACAAAGAGGGTTTTCTTCCCGTAATACTCTCGTAATATTTCCATTTATTGGCTGTTATGACATATCCATGAATTCTTAGAAATAAAAACAGCCATTCGCTGTAGAATTCCAGAAAGAAATCCGCGAAACCATTCCAAAAACATAATCCACTGTGTTTTAGAAAATATTTTTAAAGAACAAAATCTTTGCGTTCGTCTTTCTTGTCCTTTTCCATACGACACGAAGTGCTTAAAACGTTGAGTAGAAACTAAGTTATATCTTGAAAATACGAAATGTCAAACTACCAAACGCCCATGCACAAGAACATAGACTCTCGATAACGCATTATACTCTCTGCCATTCCAATAGTGCTGTGTTGCAGTAGTAAGCTGGTGTATGTGTAAAATGAGAGCTGAATGGTAATTGTACTCTCTTTAAAATGCGTTTGGGTTACTTGCAAACAAGAATAGGAGATTGCTTTATCACACAACACTAGCCAGTTCCTCACAAATATAACACTTTTTCCATTTTGGTGGCAACAAAAAAAAAACCTTTTACCATCACTCATTCTGCACACCGCACAGCCCTGGTCCAGGGAGAGAGAGATTTTGTATTCAGGTAAGCTCCCCACCAATCATTAATCTGGCAGTGAACAATCATCAGCATAATTGTTTTCGTTGATTTTGTTTGGGATTTTCTTTAGCTGAACAGGTTTGAGACACATACTAAAAAATTTGCTACACAACTTCGTGGGCTCTCTCCTTAGATTCTTTAGATAATTCTCGGCTTATTTATTCTCTTTCTCTGTATTGCTCACCTGTGGTATTTGGTATTGTTTTTGTAATTTATCTTTTTTCGTTAGATAAAATTGTACTAACTACGTAATAAAAAAGAAATAAAACGTGGTTTTAAAAGATTGTACGGTTGTGTTTTTTTTTGTGTTATTACATTGGTTGGAGTTTTCTTGACTCTGGTGTTTGTTGTTGGTGATTGTATTGTACCCTTTAGACCATTTAATGATTCTGGCTAAAAGAACTACAATCTAAAAAAAAGCGCCGATAATGAAGTTTTGCAAGGGAAATCGAAGAGGTTATCTATAATTTAATATCAAAATGGCATTTGAGAATCAACTTTTTTTTGGACAGGTAAGAAGGCTAAGATGCTGACCAAATCAATTTGTATTAACAAACCTTTTTGAGCTCACTATATCAGAAATAAACACTAAATAACGTAGGGGCCAGTTTTTTGAAATTAAACAAAATGATTGCACACTGACAGATATTGCATGTCCCGCTAACATGTATATAGACGCTGATAGCCTCTAAACCAGAAAAACAGGCATTTGGTGAATTGCAAGACCAATATTTTTCCGGTGTAGAAAAAATCTTTCAAAAAGTGGACAATTTCGTGAGACGTTTGGCAATTATAATTTCAGTGTGGACCAAAATTCAGGCGACCCGTAGATTATCCACTCTTGCTCCCTCAAACATAAAATTGCCTCTGTAACATAATACTCGCCAAACATATTCTACTTCAAACATATATGTACATTTTTTTAAACAACAAATTGTTTGTGTTGTGTGCAAACATATTATGTTTCAGCCTAAGCATACCTTTTTTAAGCCCAAATAGTTAATTCCTATCTTTATTTGTTAATTAAATCTTTAGAAAAATGTTAGATTCTCCTTCGCTATTTTACACACAATCTGAAATGTGTAAATTCAATAATGTTTAAGACAGAACGATTTCAAAAATTTTTAGAGGTAACTCTCGTTCAGCCGAAATACAAAAATGGAGGCATCATGATTTTCTCTCACTGGCTTAATGTTGATTTCTTTCGTTATGTATCGTCGCGTCGCCCATGCGTTAAAATTATTCTCTATACATAAATGTTTGGTAAGAAAATTTCTTAATTTAGTATATGTTTTGCATCCAAACAACATTATATTTAAGGTGAGATGGTCGCCAGAAACATTATGTGTTTTTTCACTTTTAAAAAAAATGTGTTAAAAATTTGAGTTCCAAACATATAATTTTTAGACCTATTAGAAAATTTTTCTCAAATTTTTTTTTTTATAAAAATTTTGTCAAAACTTTATTTTCTATAGAAAATATTAACAAAATTTTTTTCTCATAGAAAATTTCTCAAAATTGTATTTCTATAAAAAATTTTGTCCAAAAATTATTTCTATAGAAAATTTTATCCAAATTTATATTTCTATAGAAAATTTTCTTCAAAATCTGTTTTCTATTAGAAACATTTTTGACCTGCATCAAAATTTTATTTTCTATAGAAAATATTGTCCAAATTTTTATTGTTCTGTTGTTGAAATATATGTACAAATATGAACAACAGTCTTGTTTACGTCCGTGTGAAAGATTTCACTGTTGGATATGCCATATTGAATATTATATACAAAGTATATGATAAAACTAAATTCGCAGAAAGTCTTAGTTTTCTTATAAGAGAAAAATTGAAGAATAACTATTTGGACTTAAATTAAATTGGTGTTTTGTAATTCCTAATCATTGTTATCAAAATTTATAAATAGTTATGTTTTAAGGGATCAAAAAATATCGCAAACAAGACATTTTGCTTATTTACTAGATTCCGGAATCATCCTCTGAACATACACTTATTCACATTTAGAAAAAAGTTTACATTTAGAAAAAAAATTGACAAAATTTGACGAAGTTTTCTATAAGTAAATAAATATATTTTGGAAATAAATGTTCCATAGAAATAAATTTTGACAAATTTTCTATAGAAATAAAATTTTGACAAAAAAATTTCTATAAATAAATATTTAATTTCTAAAAATAAAAATTTAAAAATTTTCTTATAGAAAAAAAATTCTGACAACATTTTCTATAGAAAAAAAAATTTGACAAAATATTTACAAAAATTTTCTACAGAATAAAAGTTTGAAACAATTTTCTATATTAAAAAAAATTTGTTGACAAATTTTCTAATAAATAAAATTTTGACAAAAAATTTTTTAAAGAAACAATGGTAAAATTATTTGGGGACTAGTCTAGACATTTGGTTACCTGTATTGTTTCTTCTGGTTGTTCCCCACTTCTGCTTCCTGAAATAAAAAAAAAAAAAAACTGATTAAAATTTGTTCGATGAACATTATTTATATAAAATATTGGTGTTAATAATTATTAATTAATATCAAGAAATGCCGACGCACCAAAAATTTTCATCAACAAAGACTGACTGAATTAGAGACAATTCGAAATAATTCCTCACAAAAAAAAGATTGATTTCTCGGTTATAATATAACTAAGCCCTCAAAAAATGATAATTACTTCTTTTTATTTTAAAATTTCAAATACAGTTAAAATAAAAACGTAACTCATTAATCGCAGAAAAAACTTTTCATGGCAAATAAGAATTTCCAAAAAATACATTGTAATTATATACATACACAACCAAATATAGAAATTTAATTGTTATAAATTCATAACACTCCGACCCACGATTCGCTTTGGTGGTTTTTGATTACTTCCAAAACAAAAATGGAATGAAGTCCAGTCGACGTCATCTAGTCCGTCTGCAAGGTATTTCTGACTTATGGCAATCAATAACAATAAAAATGACGAAAGTCTTTCTTAAATGCCAACCAGCCATCACCATTAAGCGCATTATGCAGCCCAGAAGAAAGAAAAAACAAAAAAAATACCAAAACAACAGCAATAAGGTACTGAGAAATAATATAAACCACAAACAACAAAAATAATAATAATACAAAAGTCAAGAAAAAGTAATACAAGCCGGCAAAGAAACAACAAAATTAGCGAAACTGCCAAACATGAATATGTTTAACAGGAATTGCTTGCTGTTTTGTATTTTTGTTTTTTTTGTTATAATGCCCGTTGCCGTTGCTTTTGTAGTAGTAGTAGTTGTTGTTGTAGTTGCTGTTTATAAATAATTTACAAAAAAAGAGCTAAATGGACACAGCTGTGCGCGTGCGCCGTTGCCTGTGTCGATATACGGCGATACCACTTCACAACTCAAGCACAACTCCACGAACGCTTCCATCCTAGCAACAAATTAAAGATTAGCAGCAATCCGACGGCCAGCAAGAATGAAACTTAATGCTGGTAAAGTTTGTATGGATATTAGCAGTGGCTCATTCGAGCATCAACCAATTTCAGAATATCCATAGGCAATGATGTGTGGTGGTCAGTGACTTTTTAAAAAGGCGACCATATATTCCAGCATCGGGATACAGAAGAATTATTTGAAGTGTTCTCGCTCTTGCGATCCAAAATTTTTAGAACAATTATTGTTAAAATGTGGTGAAATTATATCACAAAATTTTTATCGTTAAGCAATTTTGAAGTAAAAAAAAGAAACCAAAAAGTTCTCGATAAACAAAAGAAAACTAAAAATTCCTCAACATGTAGAACAGAAATGAAAGTCATTTCCAGGCCGCAACCTAGCCACCAACCAACAGCAAATTAAGATCGTTCAATGCATCAGTTCATCATGCAGAAGCTGAACTCTTAAAGAGTCATATTTCATTTCAGTTTGTTTAGACTTTTTTTTGTTATTTGTTTTGTTTTGTTTACAAAACCATCAATAAAAGTCACAAATTCAAATGTGGCTACCGCCCGCCCCACTTCTTATCATAACTCCTTGCAAGCCAACCATAACTTTCGTCTACGTTCTGAAACGTGGCGATAGCATGGATACCGTATATGTTTCAGGAGGTAGAAAAAAAAAAAAAAAAAAAAAAAAAAAAAAAAAAAAAAAAAAAAAAAAAAAAATAAAAAAAAAAAAAAAAAAAAAAAAAAAAAAAAAAAAAAAAAATTGGTTATTGCTTATTACCAAACAATGGTTGTTAAATGTTTACAGTGCTCATAGTAATAAGATTAGGGGAATATTTTTAAAACTAAAAAGCATATTAGTTTTTTAAAGGGAATATCATAAATGTAATGAAAGCAAGTCGTCTCAAAACTATGGAGGTTATATACATAAAGACGCACTCAAAAGAAAATGTTTCTATTTTTGGGGACAAACAATTAAGCCTGATAATCAATTCCAGTTGTTTTATGCCCGAATTGTAAAAAATATGTACATGAGGCCTGGCTTATACATGTTCATATTCCGAAATTTCATAGGTGTCACAAACTATCAAACAAAAAAATGCTACCTTTGCAAGATTTTATTGATAATAGAAAATTTTATCCAAATTTTATTTCTATAGAAAGTTTGTCAAAATTTTATTTCTATAGAAAAATTTCTCATAAGTTTATTTTTATAGACATTTTTGTCAAAATTCTATATTTTATAAAAAATTTTATCAAAATTTTTTATAGAAAATTTTGTCAAAACTTCATTTCTCATTTTCTCAAAATTTTATTCTATAGAAATTTTTCAAAATTATATTTCGATAGAAAATTTTGTCAACATTTTATTTCTATAGAAAAATTTCTCAAAAGTTTATTTCTATAGAAAATTTTCTCAAAAGTTTATTTCTATAGACATTTTTGTCTAAATTTTATATTTTATAAAAAATTTTCCAATATTTTTTATGGAAAATTTTGTCAAAATTTTTTTCGATAGAAAATTTTCTCAAAATTTTTTTACTATAGAAAGTGAAAATTTTATTCCTACAGAAAATTTTGTCAAATGTTATTTTTTATAGAAAATTTTGTCAAAAATTTATTTTTTATAGAAATTTTCTCCGAATTATTTCTAATAGATTATTTTTACCTAAATTTTTATATTTAAAAAAAAAATTACAAATTTATATTTAAAAAAAAATTACCAAAAATTTTTTTTTTGAAAAATTCTCAAAATTTTATTTCTTAGAAAATTTTCTCAAAAGTTTATTTCTATAGAAACATTTGTCTAAATTTTATATTTTATAAAAAATTTTACCAATTTTTTTTATAGAATTTTTTTTTTTAATATTTTATATCGATAGAAAATTTTCTCAAAAGTTTTTTGAAAATTTTTATTCCTACAGAAATTTTTTTTCAAAAAATTTACTTTTTTATACACAATTTTATCAAAATGTATTTTTTATAGAAAAATTTTGTCAAATTTACGAAAATTTAATTTTTTGATAAAAATAAAAAATATTGTCAAAATATTTTGTTATAAAAATATTGTCACAAATTTTAGATTGATACAAATTTTTGTCAATTTTTTATAGAAAATTTTCTACAAATTTTATTCCTATAGAAATTTTTGACTAATTTTATATTTAAAAAAAATTACCAAAATTTTTTTATAGAAAATTTTATCATAATTTTTTCCTATAGAAAAATTTCTCAAAATTTTATTTCTTTAAAATATTTCTCAAAAAAGTTCATTTCTATAGAACATTTTTCTAAATTTATATTTATATCAAAGAAATTACCAATTTTTTATAGAAAATTTTTTCAATATTTTATATCGATAGAAAATTTTCTCAAAATTTTTTTCCTATAGAAAGTTTTGTGAAAATTTTATTCCAGACAAAATTTTAGTATTTATAAAAATTTTTGTCAATTTTTTTATCGAAAATTTTATCAAAGTTTTTTTCTAAAGAAATTTTTGTCAAATTTTATTTTTTTTTATAAAACAATTTGCCAAAATTTTATTTTTTATAAAAATATTGTCAAAAGTTTAGTTTTTTAGAAAATTTTGTCAATGCTTTTTTCTATAGAAAATTTTGTCAAATTTTGATTTGTTTATAAAAAAATTTGCCAAATTTTACTTTTTATAGAAATTTTTGTCAATCTTTATTTTTTAGAAAATTTAGTCAAGTCTTTATTTTTTAGAAAATTTTGTCAACATTTATTTTTTTTTTTTTTTCATTTTCATATTATAAAGCTTTCCAGCCTGAATGTATGCAACTATTTCTATGAAAAATGTCTACAGTTGACAAAGTTGGAACTTCCCCAGTATGTTCACTTCAAGAAGTGATTTAAGAAAGAAAATATTTTCAAAAATATAAATTCATAAATAATTAAAAAAAGTGACTCGACAAAAAACATCAGAATTGAGGTATTGAAATATAATATAAATAAATGATATACCCACAAAAAATATCAATTAATTTGATTGTCAATACAATTAAAAAACTATGTTTAAATTTGAGCTAACAACGTAATTTGTAAATTACAATTAACCATGTTAGTCATTTTAGCAACCAATCTTGTTATATCAACAAACATTTTGTTATATCAACAAAAATTTTTTTGAACTTAAAAATTTTCTGTAACAACAATTTATTGTTAGCTCAAAAATTATAATATTATTTTCTGTGTAATAAAAAATGACAAAAAGGTAATAAATTTACCACAGTATTCTGAATTTTAATAGAGCTAAAATGTATATAAACTTTTACGCTATAAAAAATGGATATACATTGATCAAAGAGTGGCTCAAACTAAAAGTGCTTAGTTCAAAAATTCAGTCAAAAATTTTGATTTTTTAATCTCTGTTACAATCACCAAAATGTTATCAGGGTTTTTTGATGTTTTTTAGACCCGCCGTATAAGTCTCGGACTTTGAAGCATCTGATATACAATAATAGGATTTTTAGGAAACCAAAGTTATGATTCATAGACTACAAGTCTGTGATCTCTTTTAAATATCGGCAAATGAATGATTTTGAATGTTATTTTGAATCTTTGGAAAAATTCGATTTTTCGAATGCGACTTTCGATTTTTGCAACGATATTGGGCAAATTGGTATTAATTTTTCATTACTTTTTAATCACCAATTTCCATTGTTCCACTGTCTCTCTTTAAGCAACAAAACAATATATGAATATAAGGTTTATTAACATTTTCGAAATGAATGTCTTAAGTACGATGACGACGACGATGTTTGTTAGTTTAGTTGTTGTACTCTTTTTTTCTTTGTCAATACATCTCTGGCAATAGCCCATACATTAACAACAACACCAACAACAAAAAGGCCTATGCCAAAAATCAACAAATCGTTGTTACAATACAGACAGTGAGGAGAAAAAAACCGGCTGTACGATTTGAAACTCACAGAGGAATGGGAATGCCGCAATGGTGTATATGCTTACTTGTTGAGCCATATAGTACTCACGCGCATGCGTGCGTACGAGAAAAACGAGCAAGCTTTTATTTTAACACCACTCAAAATTCTCCACTTCACTTCACAGACCCTCATCATCGTACTACGCAAAAAACAAAAACGACAAAAACAACACACACCTCCCAGTTTAAGCAATTGAGACCACCAGCCAGTGTCAGTCAGTTGGTTCGATGGTTCGTTGGCTTTAGACAAATATGAGCAGCAAACAGAAAAGTGAAAAAATACTGAGAACAGAATGTTGTTTATTTAGCCCGAATGATGGTGGGGAAGTGGAGGTCCCCCCATCACAGTAACCAGTGAACCAAACAACTGACAACTCCAACATAGGATCTGAGTAAAAATCTCACACACACAACACATCCATAGAAAGACAAAATTTCGGCA
>PGFW01075511.1:648-12196 GCA_003123925.1 Haematobia irritans | reverse complement strand
GTGTCATGGCAGTGTTTAGAAGAAGTTTCTACGCAATCCATGATAGGAGGGTACATAAGCTTCGGCCTGGCGAACTTTACGGGCCGTATATACTTGTTGTATCTTAAAATACCCTTCTCTGGAAGCCCCTTGTATTCTCAACATTATCTCGGATTATAGCTCAAATTTTTCCTATCAGCGTGTAGTGGTTAAATCGCATTGTAATTGCTTAATTTAGCTCATTTAAATGTTTAAAAGTAAAACAAAAAACAAACAAATAAAAAATGCTGAAAAAAAAAACTAAAACCAAGAAACATAGACATTTGCCCCTCAGATTTTTATGCAGTTTCTCTTAAAAATATTTCAAGCACAACAAACGACACTGAGTGAGGGAAAGGTGCAAAACGGTCTCTCTTAAAATGTAATTAATTTTCTTCGTTTTTGCATACTGCTTCACAAACATTCTAATCATGCTTTGGCCAAATTGCTTTGGTTATTCCATATTAGTTTGAGATCTGCTTTGGCGGGCTTAATTTTCGTGTAGTGCATGACCAAACTATTATTAACAGTGCTGTCTTAAATGTTTCCCATTTGGACTTGTGGCCGTTGCGCGCAAATGAACGAACAAATGGCCAACATGCCAAACCATTAATTTTTCTAACAATGCCGTTTCGTTGTAACAAAGACTGAGAATACGGCCACAGCTTTCATTGACTCTCTTATTCGTCCTCTTGCCAGACATGGACGATGATTTGTTTTGTTGACTCTTAAACATTTAAAGCTTCAGCATTGGTGGGAATAATTTGACTGTTTGTGAATTACCATGCGGGGGCATAAAGAATTTTTCATTAATTTTATGTGTTAAATGAATCCGTATGGAATGCTAAAGGAAAACAATAATAATATCGAAAAATTATTGATTAAATTAACTTGTCAAGGCGAAGGTTCATTTATCACAAATAAATACGAAGAGTCGACCAATAAGTGTTTGAAGATGCGTACATAACAAATAGGTCTTGCGCGAACTACTGAAGAAAATATGAGAGATCTCCCTCGAAGCACAACTTTATCCTTCTTCAATCGATAATTTTGGCCTGTCCCTTCAGATTATTCAGTATTAATTTCCGAGACAGATGCTAATAACTGAAGGATGGAATTCAGAAGCATTTGCTCTACAGGATTTGGACCTTTTAAGTAATAAGTCCAGAGTACCACTTTTAAGTTTTTGCGGGAGTTATCTGCTCTATTATAAATCTTTAGGCTTATATTTAACTTAAGGTTAGCGACATGTCAGACCAGATCGTATCGAATTTTCATTTCTTTTTGCGATATAAAAATAAGTTATTCATTTACAAATAAACTTCTGTTTAAAAATCCAAATTATAACGGGTAGTTCAAAGTAAAAAATTGTTTGTTTCAGATGATCTAAGATCCATAAAAATTGCTCGAGCACGAAGAACTTTAACCACAATGCTAATCTATTTGCAAATCGCCCACATCTCACACTTTCAACGAAAAGTACTGTGGCTCTTTGGAATTTCAATAGCAGAACTAACCAATTTAAACTATTTAGTCATAAATTTACGTTGGAGCCAATTACTCTAATACCCCATTTTTGTGTGTACGAATCTTTAAATTGGAAAAACTAATACTAGGAAATGAAAATATTATCACTCAATGAAGCAAAAGATAAAAATGTTCCACAAAAACAGAATCTTAAAGTAAGGATGGTGTTACCAGAATTGGGCCGTCCGCATATGTAACTCGTGCATGCCACTTTTAGATCTAAATTCTGATCAATTTTCAATCATCCAAGTTTTTGCTCATACTTCAAAAGTTTTGTCCAATACTAACTAAATATGACTAATAAAATTTGATAGGTTTTATAAATCTAAAAAATGTCTGAAATTTGTAATATTTAGCTTATTTTTTATGCATCTGGCGTTGAGCAACGATTTTTGTAAAATATGTGTTAAAAATTTTATCTAAGCAATTAAGGAATACTTCAAAAAATTTATTATATATTAAGTCGAAAGTATATGCTTCAGTTTAGGAAATTAGCGATTTACAACTGTTTTCCGCTTAACAGTGGTGAACTTTTACTAAAGGATTTAAATGTTGTATTTTGGACTCATATTTGGAATTCAGAAGGCAAAACATTTCATTGGTGAATCATTCGGGAGAAGCTTGACATAATAAATTATCTCTGCCATGTTGCAAATTAACCAAATCTTTGTTGGGGCGAATAAGCCTAACACTCGGCGAAGAATATTATGAAGTATCAACTAAAATCGTAAACCGTTTTGCAACCAAATTTGCCTCTGAACTAATACTTGTGAGAAAAGTTGTTGTATCAGAGAATAAAATGTTTAGAAAATCGGTGTTCAATTCAGTGCATATTTGTTGAAAATTTAATATATGGAGTAATAAATTCTGACCGAAATTTTTCAAAATATAACTTCTTAGAAATTTTCTATAGACCAAATTAGAAATTGCAAAATTTAGCTTGCACGTAATGACGAAAATCCGATTCGATTTCTAAAAAATATGTTAATAGACAGGACAGAATGCTTTCAATATCGACAATAACCCCAACATTACCAAGACACATGTATCTGTGTTTCTCTGTTAAATATGCACTAAACTATAAACCTGTATGTTGACCGGGTTAAAAGTATTCTTGAAAAATGTGCAATTAAAAATTTCCTCCTAAACAATAAACTGAAATTTTTTTATAGAATAAAGTTATTTTGGAAAATTTCTACTAGAAATAAAAGTTTTTGAGGAAAATTTTCTATAGAAACAAAAAATTTAACAAAATTTTCTATAGGATAAAATGAAAAAATTTCTTTAAAAATAAAAAAAGTCTAGACAAGTTAATTTTTATAGAATAACATATTTTGAAAACTTTAATAAATAAAACATTGGAACAATGTTCTGAATAAAAAGTTTGAAAAAAATTTCTTATATGAATATAATTCCAAAATTTTCGAGCGAAATAACGTTTTAAATTTCATAGTAATAATTTGACATTCTAATGAAATAAAATTTGGCAAAATTTTCTATTTAGCAAATAAATTTTGACAAAATTGTTCTATAGAAAATGAAATATTTTTGAATAATATTTTTAATAGAAATAGAATTTTGGCAAAATTTCTCTAATGCAATTATTAGAAATAAAATTTTGACAAAATTTTCTATAGAAAAATAAAATTACTTCAATAGAAATACAATTTTGCAAAAATTTATCTATAGAATAAAAATTGCAAAGTTTGAATAAATTTTACAAACTGACTATAGAAATAAAATCTTTGACAAAAAATTTTCAAATAGAAATACAATTTTTGCAAATTTTTTATAGAAATATAAATTTTAACAATAAAGATTTGTAGAAAAAAAAAATTGACAAAATTTTTTAATAGAAATAAAATTTTGAAAAAAATCTTCTATAGAATAAAATTTTGGCAAAATGCGTTCTAACGAAACAAAATTTTCTGAATAGAAAAAATTAAAAATTGGATCGCAACATTTTTCAGAGAAACTGATCTTGCTGGCAATCGCAGATCCACTGGAACACTCCAAGCAAAAATTGCGAAGTTGGTTTCAGACATTTTAAAGCCATGTGTTTCTATGTTGTTTACATTTCCGATGCAGTCCTTTTGGACAAGTCACAAACATTTCTTTTAAAAGGCATCGCCGGGATCCCCTATCGATTGTTATTTCACTTTCTGAAATGCAATCCTCTGTGGCAAGATCTGGGATAGTACGAAATTAGGCCCGTTTTTAAGTGAAAAATTTTGAGCTTTTGACAAATACTTAAATTGTCGCAAAAAGAATAGAAAATTGTAAAAAAATATATAGATAATAAATACCCTGTTCCACAGTGTGGCGCAGGGATAAAAAATCATCTCCACAGAAAAATCTGTAAGAAATTAAAAAAATTAATCTCACACTACGGGTTTGAACCTGTGCCTTTTGAATTTTTACTGTCCATGGGTGTTCTTGTTGAGAAGGTTTCTGTAATTTCCGACATTTTAATTTTTTTGTTGATTATTTGAATGGAAAAAAATATTTTTTTGCAAAAATATTATGTCCGAAAAAAAAAAAACAAAATAAAACAATGTATAACATAAAAAAATTTTTATTTTTGAAAATAAAAAAGAATAGAAAAATTTTTAGAAAAATATAATAAAAAAATCATCTCCTCAGAAAACTGTTAAAAGAATATTAAATAATAAAAAAAGTCATTCCACACACGGGTTTAACCTGTGTCCTTTTGAGAATTTTTCACTTTCCAATGGGTGTTGTTTTGAGAGGGTTCTGTAAATTTGACGATAATTTTTACATTTTTTGTTTGATTTTTAATGGAAAAAATCTATTTTTTGCAAAAATACTATGCCGAAATAAAAACAAATAAAACAATGTATACATTAAAAAAATTATTTTTTTAAAAAAAATAATTAAAAAAGAATTCCGCTGGTGAATCAGCGTTCTTTATGTTTTCATTCACTAATAATAAAGAACATAAATAAGGAAGTTAGTTAGAATCGCATGCTCTTAGGTCCATATATAGGTCTGTCCACAAACATTTGGAATAGACGCTTTAAATGCATCGTGTCTCAAGTGGCGTTTTGTGGCTGAGTGTCTAAAGGCTTTCTGTTATGTGCCACAGACCCTGGTTCAACCCCTGGGTGGAGCGAAGAGTTTTCATTTGTAAAATTATTTATAAGAAAATAAAGTTTAACAAATGCTGATAAAAATAATAGGTTGAAATGATTTTTTTGTTTTTTACCCTCCACCATAGGATGGGGGGTATATTAACTATTGTCATTCCGTTTGTAACACATCAAAATAATTACTCTAAACCCAATAAAGTATATATATTTCTGGCGTTCGTGGGTGAAATTTCTGAGTCGATCTAAACATGTCCGTCCGTCTTTTTGAAATCACGCTAACTTCCGAAACGAAAACAAGCTATCAACTTGAAGCTTGGCACAAGTTAGTTGTTATGATGTAGGTCAGATTGTATTAAATGGCCATATCGGACTACTTTTACGTTTAGCCCCCATATAAACCCCACCCAGGCTTTGGCTTGCGCGATCTTGAAGCGAGCAAAATTTATCGATCCGGTTTGGAAATTTAGTACGTGGTGTTAGTATATTGGCTTAAGAACCACCAGCCAAAACAAACATTTGCGAAGTTGTTCCATAAACATTCTTTTAAGCCACATTCCCGCAGAATCCCCCATCGATTGTTTTCAACTTCCGATGCAGTCCTTTTGGACAAGTCCACAAACATTGTCTAAGGGGCATCGTGGGATCCCCCAAATGATTTGTTTCCACTTTCGATTGCAGTTCTTTTGGACAAGCTATTAGATACCAGTAAAAAAAGCGTCGCCAAAAAGAGTAGTGAAAATTGTTCTTTTTGGCATCCGAAGTGGGTGCAAAATTGACGCAGAAGCGATGAATTTAACATGGGTATTGTCATAGGTCGGAAGTCCTCCATTTCAACAAGCCGTTGCACTGAATTTGCATCACTTCTTTAGGTTTTTGTTCGAATTAAATGTTTGGATTGTAAATTAAAACAATTCTGTGATATTCATCAAATAAATAATTTATATAATTTTTTTATAATTTTTAATGGATGTCGGAAAACGTTTGACCTCAAATATTTTCAAAAAATTTCACAATTTTCTCAGAATTTGGATTAAAATTTTTTTCGACAAAATTTTAATTATTTGTACCATTTTATGAATTCTTCTCTGCCCTTGTAACCTATTGAAACAAAAAAAATTAAAACTCCCATTAAAAAGTATAAAAAAACAAGCTTATAAAAAATTGCTTTAACAGAACTTCCTGGATAGGTTAAAATAAAGAAACATTCATTGGGAGTGCATTCTACTGAAGTGCTTTTTAAAGTTGTGCCTTTTGAAGAACTTCCAAATCTTTTTGCTGCGAATAATACGAAATTAGCCTATTTTAATTGCAAATTTAAATTTTGGAAAATTTAATCACAAAAAAAAAAAAATAAATAGAAAATAATTAAAAAAAAATAAACAAATATATAACGGCCGTAAGTTCGGCCAGGGCCGAAATCTTATATGTACCTCCAGCCATGGATTGCTGAAACTTCTACGAAAAGATTGTCATCCACAATCGAATTACTTTAGGTTGTGGATATCTTAAAACTTTCTTAACGCATCGTTCTAATGTTGAGTTAGTCCATTACGTGGAGGCGTAACATAAGATTCGGCCTGCCGAACTTACGGCACGTATATATCTTGTTTTATTTTTTTTTTTAATTTTCTATTTTTTTTTTTTGTTGAAATTAAATTTTCCAAACTTAAATTGCAATTTAAAATTAGGCTAATTTTCGTTATATTTCCAGCAAAAAAGATTTGAAGTTCTTCCCAAAGGCACAACTCTAAAAGCACTTCCAGTTAAGATTGCACTACCCAATGATGCTTCTTTTTATTATTACTATCCAGGAAGTTCTGTTAAAGCAATTTTTTTATAACTTGGTTTTTTTTATACTTTTAATGGGGAGTTTTAAATTTTTTTTTTGTTCTCAAATAGGTTACAAGCCAGAGTAAGAATTATAAAATGGTACAAATAATTAAAATTTGTCGAAAAAAAAATTTTAATCCAATTTCTGAGAAAATTCCTGTGAATTTTTTTTTGAATATTTTGAGGGTCAAACCGTTTCCGAATCCATTAAAAATCTATAAAAAATTATATACAATTTATTTATTTGATGAAATATCACGAGAATTGTTTAATTTACATATCCAAAACATTTATTCGGAAATACAAACCTAAAGAAGTGATGCAAAATTCAGTGCAACGGCTGGTTGAAAATGGTAGACTTCGACCTATGACAAATCCCATGTTAAATTTCATCGCTTCTGCGTCAATTTTTGCCCACCCTTCCGGATCCAAAAAGGAAACATTTTTGCACTACTTTTTTGCGACGCTTTTTTTACTGGGTATTCTAATACTTTGTCCAAAGGACTGCATCGAAGAGTGCGAACCAAAATATTGGGGATCCCACGATGCCCCTTAGACATATGTTTGCTGGATGTCCAAAAGGGACTGCATCGCGAAGTTTGCAAAACCAATCGATGCGGGGATTCTGTGATTGTGCTTTAAAAGAAAGTTTTATGAACAACTTCCAAATGTTTGTTTTGCTTGAGGTGGTTCTTAGAGACCATATTTACTAACACCACGTACTAATTTCAACCTGGATCGGCTAAATTTTGCTCTTCAAGAAGCTCCCGCAAGCCAAAGGCCTGGGGGTGGGATTTATATGGGGGCTAAAACGTAAAAGTATGGCTCCGATATGGCCCATTTGCAATACCATCTGACCATACATCAATAACAACTACTTGTGCCAAGCTTCAGTCGATAGCTTGTTTCGTTCGGAATGTTACGCGTTTGATTTCAAAAGACGGACGGACATGTTTAGATCGACTCAGAATTTTCACCACGAGCCACAGAATATATATACTTTATGGGGTTCTTAGAGTAATTATTTTGATAGTGTTTACAAACGCGAATGACAAAGTTAATATACCCCCCATCCTATGGTGGAGGGTATAAAAACAAAAAAAATCAATTTCACCTATTATTTTTATCAGCATTTTTGTTAAACTTTATATTTTCTTATCATAATTGTACAAATTGAAAACCTCTTGCTTTCCACCAGGGTCGTTGAACCAGGGTTCTGTTGGCACCATAACAGAACCGCCTTAGCACACTCAAGCCACAAACGCCATTTGAACCACGATTGCCATTAAAGGCGTCTATTTCAAATGTTGTGACATGATCCTAATATGACCACTAAGACATGGATTCTAACTACTTCCTATTGATGTTCTTTATTATTATGGAATGAAACATAAAGAACGCTGATCACCAGCGGAAGTTTTTTATTTAAAATTATTATTTCTAAAAAAATATTTTTTTTTATTGTTATTACATTGTTTTTATTTTGTTTTTATTTTTCGGATATATTTTTGCAAAAAAAAATAGATTTTTTTCCATTAAAAATCAAAACAAAAAATTTAAAATTATCGGCGAAAATTACAGAACCCTCTCAAAACAACACCCATGGAAAGTTGAAAAATTCCAAAAGACACAGGTTCAAACCCGTGTGGAGATTGATTTTTTTATTATTATTTTTTAACAGTTTTTCTTGAGGAGATTGATTTTTTATTATTATTGTTTAAAATTTTCTATTCTTTTTTATTTTTCAAAAAAAAATATTTTTTTATGTTATACATTGTTTTCTTATTTTGTTTTTTTTTTTCGGCATATATTTTTGCAAAAATATATTTTTTCCATTAAAAATCAACAAAAAATTAAAAATTGATCGGAAATTACAGAACCTTCTCAAAAGAACACCCATGGAAGTGAAAAATTCAAAAGGCACAGGTTCAAACCCGTGTGGGAGATAATTTTTTTACAGTTTTCTTGTTGGAGATGATTTTTTATAAACCCTGACGCCACACTGTGGAACAGGGTATTATTATTATTATTTTTTTTACAATTTTCTATTTCTTTTTTTGGCCGAAAAATTTTAATTGTTTCAAAACTTATAAATTTTCAACTTAAAACGGCCAATTTCTCACTATCCCATACTTGTCCAAGGAGGATTGCATCAAAGTGAATAAAAATCGAAGGGAATCCCGGGATGCCTTTTTAAAAGAAATGGTTTTGTGGACTTGTCCAAAAGGACTGCATCTGAATATGTAAAACAACTTGATGGGGGATTCCGGATGCGTTTTAAAAAGAAATGTTCTGAAACAACTTTGCTATTTTTGCTGGAGTGTTCCAGTGTTACCGATTGCCACAGATTCAGTTCTCCGAAAAATGTTGCGATCAATTTTATTTTTTATTTGAAAATTTTGTTTCGTTAGAAAATTTTGCCAAAATTTTATTTTCTATAGAAATTTTTTTTCAAAATTTTATTTCTATAAAAAATTTTTGTCAATTTTTTTTTTCTCGAAATTTTTGTAAAATTTTAATTTCTTAACAAAAAATTTTGTAATAAAAAATTGTATTTCTATTGAAAAATCTTTTCAAAATTTTATTTCATTAGAACAATTTTCGTCAAACTTTTATTTCTATAGAAAATTTTGACAAAATTGATATTTCTAATTGAAAATTTTATTTCTATAGAAATTTTGCTCAAAATTTTATTTCTCTAGAAAATTTGTCAAAATTTTATTTCTATAGAAAATTTTGCCAAAATTTTATTTCTAGTAAAAAAAATTTTGCCAAAAATTTTATTAGTTTCTATTAGAAAATTTTTTGTCAAAAAATTTTATTTCTATAGAAAATTTTGCAAATTTTATTTCTATAAGAAAATTTGATCAAAATTTTTATTTCTATTAATTTTTTTTCCAAAATGTTATTTTATATAAAGTTTGTCAAATTTTTATTTCTATAGAAAATTATTCTTTGTCTATAGAAAAATTTTTTCTAAATTTTAAAGAATTTTTTCAAAATTTTTTTATTAGAAAATTTTTGTCAAAAATTTATTTCATATAGAAAAATTTCGTCGTCAAAACTTTTATTTCTATGGAAATTTTTGCAAAAAACATTATTTCTGGTAAAAAAATTATGTTTGTCTATTAGAAATTTTATCAACATTTTGATTTAGAACAATTTTGTTCAAAATTTTAGCTTCATATTAGAAATTTTTGTAAATTTTTATTTCTATTGAAATTTTGTTCAAACTTTTGTTTCTATAGACAAATTTTCTTTGTCAATTTAGAAAATTTTGCCAAAATTTTTTTTTCTACTAGAAAATTTTCTCAAAATTGTATTTATATAAAATTTTCCTCAAAATTTTATTCTATATTAAATTTTTCTCAAAATTTTATTTCTATATTAAATTCTAAACATTATTATTCTCTATACAAAATTTTCTCAAGTTTTACTTATAGAGGAACATTTTCTTCAAAACTTTCACGAGTTTTCAAGGATCTAAAATATCTTCCAGTTGTGTTAGTTTTCCTCAAAAAAGGCATTGTACCAACATGGCGGTTTTACTTTGGCCTAACCGAAGATTCCAATGACATTTGTTGTTTCGCCTTTTAAATGTCCCAAAGAGCCAACAAAAGCATTAAATCTTTTCAGTGAAAGTGTACACTGAAAAAACAGTGACCACCAGGGAAGAAAACTTTCGGTTAATTTTAGAAAAATTTTTAATATTTGTAGGAAAATTTTAACTAAACAGTATTACAAACGTTAGGCATCACGCGATGTCATAAAAATAAAGTAAATATTTTTTTCGACAAATTTCAAAACATTTTTAGATATAATTAAGTTTTTTCAATTGTTAAAGAAAATTTTGTAGTTTGAAGGGAAAAACTTTGGAGTTCAAAAATTGCAAGAATGTCTTTAGTGACGATACGAAGTTCAATGATGGACGCATTTTTGTAATTAAAATTTACAAATTTAAAGAAATTCTTGAACTATTTTTGTGGAAGACACGAATTTAGTTAATCTTTATGCTTCATTTGAGTACTATTTTTTTCCTTCGGGTTTAGTTAATTTAACTAACGTACACAAAAAATTATTAGAGTAAAGAAACTTTTCTCCAAACATAAATAATTCTATGAACTAAAATAAAAGTTAAATTGGCATTTAGTGAAATAGAGAGTTCACTTTTTTTTGAGTGTAGTGATGTGCGATTTGCAAGGAGTTAGTCATTGTGCTAAAGTTCTTCGTGTCGAGCAATTTTTATTGGATTAGATCATCTGAAATAAACAATGTTTTTACTTTGATCTACCGTTTATAATTTGATTTTTTTAACAGAAATTTATTTGTAATGAATAACTTATTATATATCGCATAAAAGAAAATGAAAATTCGATTAGATCTGCGTACTGAATCCTAACCTTAATATATAGAAGCTAGATATTAAAGACAGATAACTCCCAAAAAAAACTTGTTCTTATTTTAAAGTAGCCGATCGTTGTCTCGGAATTTAATTACCAAAATCCTGAAGGAAGGCGCCAAATCCAAATTATCCAATTGAAGAAGGATAAAGTTGTGCTTCGAGGAAATCTCCATATTCTTCAGTAGTTACCCAAGACCTATTTTATTGACATCTTCAAACACTTATTGGTCGACTCTCGTATTATTGTGATATATGAACCTTGGCCTTGAAGTTAATTAATCAATAATTTTCGAATTCATATTAGTTTTTCCTTTAGCATTCCATACGGATTCATTTAACATAATTATGAAAAATTCTTTATGCCACCCATGGTAATTCACAAACAAGTCAAATTATTCCCACCAATGCTGAAGCTTAAATTTTAAGAGTCAACACAACAAAGTCTCGTCCATGTCTGGCAAGGACGATAAGAGAGTCAAAAACTGTGGCCGTATTCTCAGTCTTGTACAACGAAACCATGTAGAAAAATTAATGGTTTGCATGTTGGTCATTTGTCTTCATTTGCCAAACGGCACAAGTCCAAATGGGAAACATTTAAGACAGCACTGTTAATATAGTGTGGCATGCCACTACACGAAAATAAGCCCCCAAAGCAGATCAC
>PGFW01075508.1:6617-17189 GCA_003123925.1 Haematobia irritans | reverse complement strand
CTTGTCAAATTGTATTTCTATACAAAATTTGTTAAAATTTTATCTAAGAAGATCATTGTCACAAATTTATTTCTATTTAGAAAATTTTTGTTTAAAATTTTATGTATAGAAGGACGTTGGTCAAAATTTTTTTATTTCTATAAGAAATTTTGTCAATTTTATGGTTATAGAAGATGTTCGTCAAATTTTATTTCTATTAGAAAATGTTTTCAAAATGTAATATTTCTTATAGAAATCTTTTGTCAAATTTTTTCTACAGAAAATTTTTGTCAAAATTTTATTTTCTATAAGACAATTTCTGTTTCAAAATTTTATTTCTATATAAAAATTTGTTAAAATTTTTTGTCTATAGGAGATATTGTCAGCATTTTATTTCTATAGAAGATGTGTCTTAAAATTTATTTCTATGAAGATGATGTCAAAAATTTTAATCTCTATTATTAAGAGGTTTTATTCTCTATAGAACATGTGTTAATTTTATCTTAGAAAGATGGTTGTCCAAAAATTTTTATTTCTATAGAAGATGTGTCAAAATTTTATTTTCATATGAGAAGATTGTCAAAAATTATTTCTATAGAAATAATTTTTTTTTGAAAATTTTATATATAGAAAAAAATTTTTTGAAAATTTTATATTATTAGAAAATTTTTGTTCAAATTTTATCTATAGAATATGTTGTTAACCCTTTCACTACTGATTGTCCACCTGGAAGGACATGACTTTGAAGCTTTGATTATTCGTTATCCCTTGTCAACGCTTTTATTTAAATTTTTGTTTGGAGTATGTTTAAGGGCGGTCGCGCCCGGGTCTTTCTTATATATAACTTGCCAGTTTTATCGTAGTCCGAATATGTGATTTTCGCTCAATTTGATGCCAAGTTTTTTTTCTATGAAAAAAACTGAAATCCCCATTTTTTTGTAATTTCTGTATTGCCCTGAGTAGTTATGGGCTTGGCCTATTTATAGTATCAATTGTTGATTTTTCTGTATGTAATTAGGAAAGTGTGTTATTTAACAAAGAAGGGGACATTAAAAAATTTTTGAAAATTGGCCCCCGGGTGTACAGGTATATACAGGGTAGTCCATTAAGTCATGTCCTCATTATAGTGGACATTCGTAGTCAAAGCGTTTGCAAAGTTCATACAGCCATTAAATGGTATTAGACAAAATATTGTAACATGAAAATGGCAAAATTTCGAATTTATTGTAAATACAGAGAATTTATATAGGGTACTTCCAAATTCCATATGTATTGTAACAACTATTTTCGACGAGTTTTGATCGATTTTCATAGAATTCGACCCAATTTAAGGAAGATAAGCCATTTCAAGCGCATCAACAATCTCAGTTATTGCATGGTCGCATAAACAAAAAAAAACATTTTTATATAATATCTTGTAGTTGAATAAAAATAAAACCAATACCGGTAAACTATACTCAACAAATCTATATAAGAGTAAATGTGCACCACTTTGGAAGTCTACTGCCACATTACCACCATTAGAAAATATGATTATTGTTACATTAGCAATGAATCCACTATTTCTCATTTTTTAAAAATGTTTGTCAGCTTTTCCAAAAATTAATTTTCTGACATTTCATTTGATTTTTTCGTTTCAAGATCAGCTTCCAAACATTTAATTTTCCGGCATTTGCTTTTGTGTCTGTTTTGTCAAACAGGAAATGCGCGCCTACAAAATTAAAATTTATTGTATTTATCGCGCCGTTTTTGGTCACAATTCTTTGCTCAAATATGAACTTTTATATTTATTAATTTATCTTATAAATCCACTGGGCTGCATCATAAAGCGTTTCTAATTTTGTGTAAATGGCAAACTTACAAAAAAGGAAACGAAGAGAATGTAAAGCGTGCTCTTATTTTTTTTTCGTTTATCCTAAATCTCTCACGAACCTGTTTCAAACACAGATTTGACACCCATGCGCTCATCTATATAAAAATCTTAATTGGGGGAAGAGTCTTATGGGGGCATTACCCTTGTAAGCACGGCGGTGGACAGACTTTTTTGGCTGAGAGATACCCAAAATTTTGAAACATCCATGTTTTTACACCTATCATATGAAATCAATACTACATTTCTAATACATGTATATCTATAAATAAGATATATCTAGTGGTTACGCAAAACCAATTTTTTTATCGTTCTTTCGAAATGAATAGCAAACAATGAATAACATTAATCTTTTGATAGCGAATAATGAAACTGGAATATAGTTAATTTATATAGCCATAAATGAAAATGTGAATATTTTTCTTATTTTAGCGTTCTTAATTTCATTTACTATAAACCTACTAAAAATAAGAAAGAAAAAACATTATTTTTTTTTTAAAGCTTAGTAGAAAGATACATATTAAATAAAATTAATTTACATTAATAAAATTAATTACAAAGTGAATTGACTCCGTTGACTACACATGTCCACTCAGTCGGTGGACATCTCTACTACACACACACTAACGTAAGTACACACACCAAACAATTTGTCGTTTGAACTATTTAAACACTAGTACTTAAACAAGGTTTTGGAGAAAAAAAAATTTTTTCAATGGCTACATTTTTACTTCGGTTATGTGGAAAGGTTAAATATTTAATCTATAGAAACATGTTTGGTTCAAAATTTGTAATCTATAGAATTTTTTCAACATTTATTTCTAAAGAAAAATTTTTTTTCAAAAACCAATTTATTCTAATGGGGACCAATCTTTGTCAAAATTATCACTTTCTTATAGAAAATTTTTGTCAAAAATTTCATTCCTAGAAATTTTTGTCACATTTTATATTCATAGGAGATGTTTTGTCAAAATTTTATTTCTATAGAAAATTTATCAAATTTTATTTCTATAAGAAAATTTTGTCAAAAGTTATTCTATAGAATATGGTGATTAAAATTTTATTATAGAACATGTGTAAAATTTTTATTCTATAAGAAAATTTATCAAATATTTTTTTATTTGTTTTATAAGAAAATTTTGGTCAAAATATTATTTCTACTAGAAGACTGTTGTCAAAATTTTATTTCTATAGAAAATGCTATCAAAATTTATTTCTGAGCAATTTAGCGTCTAAAGTAACATCTTAGTTGCCGGTAGAAATATTCTGCAAAACATCCAGTTTTCTACAATCTACCAAAAACAGTAAAAAAATCTAAAATTTTTGGTAGAATTCTTACCAACTGCGATGGCAACCGATTAGGGGATAGCCGTACCCAAAGAATACTGGCGCAATTTACTTACATTGGCAAATTCCAATGTATTTACCGTTTACAGGTAATTTGATATCAAAAACGTGTTTGCATTGACTTGACTTAAAATCAAATTTACTTCAAAAATCTTCTGAACTCATGTCCAACATTTATTAAAAGTAATTATACAAAACATGGTTATAATTATAGTTACTCGTATAGAATAAAAAATAGAAATATTGAAAGAAATTATTTATGTATTACTCTAGCTAATTTAATTATATAATTTAAGATTCATGGTGAACACTTCGTGTAAAAGACAATTCGAACACAATTATTCATCTTTAAATTATGAAACCACTATTATAGATCTGACCGAATTTTTATTACCACTGCACTATTGGATTTTGGTAATCGGTTCGGAAAAAAGCTTCATTATGGACATGTTATTACGATTACGTTCAGTTATAAATCGATTATGTATGTATGCCATACATATTGTTTTTTTCTTTTTTTTTTATTAAGGTGGTTTGGATGTACACGACCCAAGAACTATATATCGGATACTTAGTGCAATCTTTATACACTCCACTCATGGATAGGTTGTAACAAGGGTTTGTCATTCCGTTTGCTTAAAACACCGTCTGCTACAAATAACGACGATACAAAAATATTATACAGGATGGCAGATATTGAAATGCAAACCATATTTCAAGTTGCTATCATTTCTGACCGCTCAATCTTACAGCTGACATATTCTATTTCGAGCGACCAAAGGAGTTGCTTTCACTGTACTCCAAGGCCATATTTAGTAAGGTAGTTTTAGTATCACAAAAACAAAAATGGTCAGTCACCATATTAAACTTTGCTTGTCAAATTATGAAATTTCAATTTTTCCACTTGTTGAACAAAATTTAAGATCGAAATCTGGAAATGCTATCTGAGAAATGTGTTTACGGTATAGCCATAATAATTGAAATAATTCTTACCGATCATTATTGAGACTATACTCTTACAACTTTTGAAGTCTACCTTAACCACAAAATAAAACTTTTAATGTCATTCTTTTTTATGTAATTACAGGTTGTTTGCAAACTTTCACTATCAATGACCATAGATAAATGGATAACCACTACTGTTAGATCGCATCATTTTTGGTATGTGGGATTCTAAATGCCCAGACCCTTCGATTTACACACTATTCCATCCTCCCTCGCAAATCAAACTCCAATTAACGCTAGTCAAATCATTAAAGGCCAAAAACATCAAGAACCAAATTTATTCTCAGTTTTGGGAGGTGATAAAGATTTTGGAAATAATCGTGGAAAAATATTAAGACTGCTCGAATCAAAATATTGAAAACAACTTTATTTTTATTGCCTTCGGTTAAAAATGTCTTCTCAAATAATAAATTCGATGCGTTTCGATTTGGCCTATCAATTACCTAAAGAAGTCCATCTACAAAGTAGAGCCACAAAAGAGGGCAACAAACAAAAATACTATCGCCCAAAAAAAAAAATGACACAACTTATAATGAACTTAAAAAGTTCATTTCCAAAAAAGAAAATCTTATGCATATCAATTAACATGTTCTACCAAATACACACCGATAGGTATGATATTTTCTTTTTAATTTGCTGATAAAAATAAAAACATGTTTTTCCAGATATATGTATATCTTTATTAGCCCCTGTATGCAGCTTTCTGTGCGAAAATACCTGTTATTATTACAATAATACAGTTTGTCATTCATCTATATTTAATATGGACAATCGATAATAACGTCGCGGCACGGAATTTTTTCAGTAAATTGTCGCGACTTCACGAAAATGTTTCGTGTCCACACTGTTGAATCGTACGTCACGCTGATAGCAACGGTTGATACCGGTGCAAATAGTGCGCGGCTCTAGGGGCTCGTGAACGTACGATTAATTTAGCAAATGTCGTTGTGAGGTGTGAGTCCACACGAAAAAAAATCGCGTTTCGTAAGTATGCATTAATAATAAATCTTCGGAAAAATATCGCCACAGAAGCACTTACGGCTCTCAAATATAAATCACTCTTTCGGACTTTGAATTTCAAAAAATACGTACTGTACGGCTCAATAGTGGAGTCACAACAATTTTCTTTGTAATTTCGTTAGCATTGCATAGAGGCCTTACACGGATGCAAAATTGTTAAAAATCGATAACACGGCTTTTTGCAATTTTTCTCGTAGCAAAAATGTCAATGCATTTTCTTTTAGTTAGGGGCACCCCCCCCCCATTTTTCCCAAACAGGTGAGTATTAAGTCGAGTTTAGCCGCTAAAATCGTTCATTTTTCCCACGATTACTTTTCTTTAATAATCCATTTTTTTAACCGGTAACTACAAACTTATTCGTGAAAATTGCTTTTGGGCTATTTCCCCATTCAAGTTATAGCTGAAATCTGCACATAAATGTTATAATTTTCATGACTTTTTTTATTGATCTTTTCATTTTTAGTGAAAAATTAAGCGGCTAACTCGAACTTCAATACTCACCCAAAGTTGCAAATCGCAGGCTTTTAAACATTCTGCCATTTTATATAAACAGCCGTTGACTGGATAAGATCCCCGGTCTAACAAAGAAAGAACATTTTTGTCAAAAATTCGTTTTTATTATTTCAACATAGTTCCCTTCAAGGAGCGATACCGATTATAACGACCTTTCCAATTTGATAGTCACTCCTTCGGTTTTGCCTCAAATAGGCCCTAGTACTTCGGCCGATCACGCTCTCTCATTGCCCAGCCAAATTTTTCCCTTGCGAGCATCCTTTTTGAGGTCACTGAGAACACAGAAAAAGATCGCTGGGCGCCAGACTGGAGAATTACGGTGAGGTAGGGAAGCAATTCGATGATTGATTCAATGACTCGTGGACAATGCGCTTGTCTTTGTGGACACAACCCTTTTATACCCTCCACCACTAGGATGGGGTATATTAACTTTGTCATTCCGTTTGTAACACATCGAAATATTGCTTTAAGATCCCATAACTAGTATATATATTCCTTATGGGTTCGTGGTGAAACATTCTGAGTCGATCTGAGCATGTCCGTCCGTCTAGTTGAAAATCACGTAACTTCCGAACGAAACAAGTATCGGACTTGAATTTTGGCACGAAGTAGTTGCTTATTCGATGATAGGTCGGATGGTATTTGCAAAATGGGCATATCGCTCCACTTTTAAGCCGTGTAGGCCCCCAATATAACCGGACCCCCAATTTTGGGCTTACGATGCCTCTAAGAGAAGCAAATTTCATCCGATTCCGGCTAAAATTTGGTACAGGGTGTTAGTACTATATTGGTTCTAACAAACCATGTAAAAAATTGTCGTCCATCAATCGGTCCATAATATAATAATATAGCCCCCATATAAACGATCCCAGGATTTTGGCTTGCGGAGCCTAAACAGAGCAACTTTTCATCGATCCGGCTGAAATTTTGTTACATTGCGTTAGTATATGTTCTTCTACACAACCATAGCAAAATTGGGCCACATGGGTCACATCATATATATAGCCCCCATAATAAACGATCCCCGATTTTTGGCTTTGCACGAGCCTCTAAGAGAAACAAAATTTCACCGATCCGGCCTAAACATTCTGGCTAATGTAGTTCAGTATATGGTCACCTTAATGAGCCATGCAAAAATTGGTACATATCGCTGCATATTATATATAGGCCCCATATCAAACATCACCAATTGACCTCGCACACCTTGAAGAGCAAAATTTTCTTTTCCCATTCAGGTTGAAATTTGAGTACGTGATGTTAGTAATATGGTACTCCAACAACCATGCAGAATTGGTTTCCTGATAATGTCTCATTAATTTAATATAGCCCCCATATAAACGCATCCCCAGATATTACCTACCGTGCCTTTTGGAAGAAAGCAAAATTTTCATGTTCCATACGTCATGCGTTTGTAATAATTGATGAATGTCGGTACTGTGGGTTGGTGTCGAGGGATGCGAGTCTAGGTAAATCAGATTTTTTTAGAAACCAATTGTTGGAGTGGTGAGAATTGGATCTGCTGCAGTTAACGGTAGTGTGAGCACAGTGGCTTATTCGTAAGAAGTTTAGAGCCGCAAGATGCAGTGGCTCAGTACCACAGGGTGTGAAATTGAACTGTAGGATTCGTTAATCTCCTAACATTCTTGAGTCGACCCGAGCAACGCAGGTTTGCGTGATACACTTCCACAGTTCTGTGAAAATCATTTATTTCGGCATGCCATCCCACTCGGGGTCCAAACTTTTACTACAAATTTCTTCGATAACACCTGTCGAGAAATTATTGTTTGTGAAACATACACGGCGTGATGCCGCTAGTGCAACGTCTATGTGCTCAAATGACTAGAATTAATAACAAAACCCACTAAAAGTCAATTTTTTGGCATGGACACACGCTCGTACTTCACCTGTGGTCCATTGCTTGGCTTGTATTCTTCAATGTCGCGCCAAGCACAAAGTTTGACAAAATTTTCTATAAAAATAAATTTTTGAAATTCGAAAACCTATGTTGTTACCATATATATTTCCTGTTATCATAATTCATTATGGTTATAAATATATAAATAAATAAATAATAAAATTTAGACAAAATTTTCTATTGTAATAAAATTTTGACATTTTCTGTAGAAATAAATTTACCGGAATATCATCACCTCAAACATGCTTCAAGCGCAAAATGTTATTTTTCGATAGGGGACATTTATCATTTTTAGCACATTGATATTCATTTCTCGGAAATTATGAATCTGATTTCGGCAGCCATGTATATGTTTGGCGAGAAAACAAAATTTTCGCGACAAAAATGTCCTATGTTTCCACTCCAAAAAAAATATTTTGCTCTTGGAATATGTTTTGATCATATTCCCTCTCTCTCACAAAAAATAATCGTATAGTTATCCCGCATCCTGTGCAAATAAAAACATGACTATTGTAGGAAAATTAATATAATTGTTATACCAACGTTTTAACCGCAATATTCTTTGAGAAAATGATGCATAATATATATATATATTTAAATGTCATTTAGCTTCATTCACACTCGCGGCCTAAACACACTATATGGGAAGCTATACCTAGCAACCTTCAACCGAATTCTACCCAAATTGGCACGTCATCAGCTACAATGCCTAATTCTACTCCCTGTTGCAAGATTTTCCCAATTAAAACGGAGAAAGAGATGGCCACTGTGGTCATATGAGTGTAATCGGGCGAACGATAATATATGGGAGTTATATCTAAATCTGAACGATTTCAATAAATTTGGCGACATTGACTATGAGTACTATTTTTCTTTTGTTGCAAAATGTTAGGCAAACTTAGGGTAAAACTCATGGCTTCTGGCCATATAAGCCAAATTTGAAGTCGATTGGACTAAATGCGACCTAGACTTTGATCACAAAAATGTGTTCACAGACAGACGGACGGACAGACGGACGTGGTTATATCGACTCAGGAGCCCACCCTGAGCATTTTTGCCAAAGACACCATGTGTCTATCTCGTCTCCTTCTGGGTGTTGCAAACATATGCACTAACTTATAATACCCTGTTCCACAGTGTGGCGCGGTATAAATAAAAATGTCGAAAATCATGTACTTGTATAGTAATATCGCGATATTTTTGAGCGACCCATTTTGACCAATCTACTGAAGGGAAGTTTTGCGATTGCCATATCGTTTACAATATTACAATTTATTGTAGAAACTGGCAGAATGGATCTCAATGAAACAGCTGAGTAGGCCGTGGGGCCTAATTCATTGTGTTACTTTTCGCTATTGTTGCGCGATGTATTTTTTTTTCTTTCGAAATAGGGCAATTGGCTTCAAAAAGCCATTCCTTGTAACAGCGTTGCCAGATTTCAGCTTTTTTTTCTCGCTAGATTTGGCTTTTTTTGAATGACGTTAGCGGAAAAAATGCATTTAGCTTTTTACTTTTTTCTGGCTTTTTTTCATGACCCTTTTAGCTATTTTGGCTTTTTCTATTTCGACATGTTCCTTTGGAAATATGGATAAAAACTTCGTTTTATCTAGTGCTTGCTTGCCAGAATAAGGTTTCGCATCTTCAAAGCTCAATTGAGCCTTAATAATTATTACCGCCATTATGCGTGCATTTTAGATGCAGCAAATACACTCTTGATGCTAAAGTTTTTTTCCCGTTTCGATAAAAGTTATCGTAAACTTTTAAATCATCTTATTACCATACAAATTCCTTATAAAACTGTCAGTAATTATTAGGAATAATAGCATTGATCGTTTCATCCTTCTTATGTATTTATACGTATTCTAAAGTTATTATGATTTTACTAACTTAAAAGTGATGTGAATTGCTTTGTACACTGCAAAATATTTTCATGGCCAAAGATTTCAATGCTTCTAAATACGAACGCGAATTTTGGTTTAATAGCAATTTGTGAATTTCTTCTTATATGATTATTAAACTGTTTCTTGTCAAAAGCCGATAAAATCGTTTGTCTTATAGTTAAAGTGATTCACTTCTAAAAGATGGGTATCTCTTTCATGAACGAAGGCTAGGGTCAATTCTAAAAAGTTCTTAATTAAAATTAAATATCGAATATGCTAAATGTGATTTTTGTTCTTGACCAGCAAAGCCAAAATAGCGTTCAAAAATAGAAGAGTTTTCAACATTTCATTTTTAAGAGAACGTATACACAGAATAATTTCTACTTAAACGATCTGAATTGGAATTTAAGTTGTGTTAGCACATTTTTAAGCATGTGATTCAGCTCAGTGGAAGAAAAGCTGAAAAAGAATAATCATCAATTTGACGTGAATCAATACAAATATCTAGTGTACAAAAATCCTTTTGGAAGAAGCATAGAATAATTAAGGAAATAAAGTTTCTGAATGTGGTATGTATTTTTTTTAACATCAAAACAAATCATAACAATTCGTATATAGGATCAAACAAATCTTGCTATGTTAATGGTGATTTTGATACAAAAAATTTAGCTTTTTTTGCATTTTTTTAATTTTTTAGCTTTTTTTTGGCTAGCTTTTTTGGACAAATCTTAGCGTTTTTGGTGAAACATTCTGGCAACGCTGCTTGTAACTACAGAGTGTCCATTCTTTTTGGCTGGACTAAAAATGTTTTTTCCAACGGCTGATTGACACTGCTATGACGACATTTTGAATGAATTTATGCGATTTTCATTTCATACACTTTCGCGCGATTTCCGGAACAGTCAATATGAAGTCGCAACTATTTTATGTTTCAATAAAATTCGCACATTTTGTGAAATTGGAACAGCCGGATTAGAGAGGAATTAGGGGGGGGGGGGGGGGGGGGGGGGGGTTGTGTCAGCTTTATGGAATCGCGCTTGACT
>PGFW01075470.1:8713-25322 GCA_003123925.1 Haematobia irritans | reverse complement strand
ATTAAGACTGATTAAATCTTTGGGTATTTTATTTTTTATTATATATTAACTTTGCTTCCATTACAACAAAACCAATTATATAGTTATTTTTTAATTCAATCCATTTTAATTATTTGTTTTTTTTTTTTTAATAGAAAACTTTTACCCTAAAGAAACATATTTTTTTTTTTCGACAAAGATAAAAAACACAATGAGACACAAATCCCCAGTTATAAAACAAAAACCAATTCATCATGTTATATAAACAATTTTTATTTATTGTTGGCTTACTTTAAGATTTAAACCCGACTAAGGGCTTTCGGAAATCTAGAATTAATCGACATACTACAATTACCCGTTCATCATACGCATCGAGTAAATGTTTTTATATAATATCATAGATCAGTATCCTCAAATGTATATACAAATCTCTTTTGTATTAAATACAATAACACAGACTCCAAGAGACACAACAACATATAATGGCCGAATCGTCCCTAAGTATAAATTGCAGAATTTTGCAATTTGACATCACATAAGTTTTGCGCCAATGAAAAGAGCAAGCGGTAAACGTTATACTAATTATATAGAAATGCAATTTGGTCTAAACAAGTTGGTATGAAAACGATTAAAAAACTCAAAAAAAAAAAAAAAATAAATAATAAAATATCGGGTTTGTGAACCTCCTAACGTATGAGAAATTATTTAAATGACCTCATACGACCCCTGGCACAATCATTAAATACAACTAATTACGATACCATTGCCAATATACATAATAAACGAACTGATCCAAGACAAAAGTTATATAAAAAAAATATATATTAAAAAAATACCTTAGAAGAATTAGAACGAACGTTCATTAGAATATTTCGAAAGCTCAAAAATTGCCATGGTTAAGACAAAATTTCAAAAAACGCAGAATAAAAACTTTTTCAGCTCTTTTTTTATAGAAATGAAATTTCATTATTTTTTCCTTTTATTTAATTTCTAAAGTTAAAAGATTTTCTATATTTTACAAAAACATATATCCGCTCAACGCCCCATATTAAATATATCACCATAAACATACCACCGAATGCTATTAATCTATTGTATGGTTACTTCTTAATGCCTTGATAAATTTAATTTCAATTTTAAAAAATGCCTTTTCTTTTTTTTCCCCCTCTTATATTATTAGACCAATTTTGTCAAGTACAGTTGCCATGGTTTTTTTTTATAATATTAATAAAATAAAAATAACGACACTAATTGTCCTGATTCAACAACAAACAAAAAATCACACAAACACCTTTTCTCACAAAATTATAAATAAAAACGTTATAAATAATTATAATATTAAAAATCTAATAGAAAATAAAAAAAAATACACAAATAATATATCTAAGTAATGTGCGAGTTCTTAAAGGTTTATTCAATAACAGAAAACAAACAAAAAAATAAATATAAAAATTTCTGTAATAGTAACTTAGAGGGCAAAAATATACAAAATAAATACAAGTTAATAAAAATAAAGCCTAAAGAAGAGATAAAAATGAAAACTTTAAAAATTAAAAATAAACGAATGAAACATAGCATAACAATAAGTAATGCCCAAAATAAAAAACTCACTATCTCCAAGACGCCAAAATTTGACGATGCTCTATTTTTAGTTCGCAGATATTTCGATGTGTTTTATTTCTCAAACTTTTTATTTTAATTCCTTGTAGCATATTTGTAAATTATTTTTTAGAGGTATACATTTCGTTTTTTTTATTTAAAATAACCCTTTTAGGAACCCTTTGTAAATATTTATAGTATAATAAACCCAAATAACATATACATTATATTTACAAATACCAATTATATAAGTATAAAAATTAGAAATCCCAAAATATAGTATAGTTTAATAGAATACTTAAACGAATGAAATATCTGTAAGTTTTATTTTCTATTTACTACTTATAAATTTAATATAGAAAAAAAAACTAACATAAAAAAATTTACTTTATAGAATTGTTGTTTTATTTTAAGCGATTTTATTAATATGATTATTAACAAGAGAAATCTATCACAATATTCCAGAAAAAATGTGAATTTCCAAGATAATATAAACAACAAATTAAACATTAAAAACATACAGCCCAGTTTTAAGGTGTATTCTCATTTAACGAATATTCAATAAGAAGCAGTAGCAAACAAATAAGAATTCAAACATGAAAAAGAATAAATGCCATATTATAAAATATAAAATATTTCTTTTATTAAAGACGAAAAACTAATGGGGGGATGTTCCAGAAAATCAGATTTCAAACCATTCCGGTTATAATAGTCAATCAGAAATATCAATTTTACATGCAGCACGAAAAATTTCGCGTATTGCCTGTCCCGCCGCCGCACAGGCCTTCGATCTCATACAGAGGAGCATAGTTGTTTTGTAAAATGTTTTTTAATGTAGTGTTTATCCATTTTTTCTATGCTGTGTAGTCAACTAGTAGTCAGCAATCAAGGTACTCCTGCGACCAAGGAGTGGTGGTGCCAGAGAATCGGTGCTGAGACGGCGTAGGCTATGCGGCAAGCGAAAAGGTGACGATGTGCATGCCCTTGATACAGATGGACCACGTCAGCTACGCTGCTATCAATTCACGATACGAGGAATTGAGGCGGCTGCACTTGCCGATCTTAGTTGGGCCAACAAAACTACCCTGCCGTGGTAGGTCTCTCTCCGCTCTGAGCAGGCGGCGTCGGACTCAGATAACAGGATTAACTTTGTAGTTCTCACCGCTTCAGTTACACGTACTTCATGAATCCTGTTCAGACCTGCCTAATCTAAGGCTCTCCTTTTTATAATGCTGGATTCGAGCTCTAAAGGTGAAGATCAACGCTTACTAATCCTGGGGAGGTTCTATCCACAGATTGGTGATTTTGGGATGAGAATCCATACAACAGATACTGCTTGACAACATGTAATTACGCACTGGAGATCTGGTCTCCGCATAAAGGTGATACCGGGGTTACTGCGGAGACATCCTGTTGCATTCTAAGGCCAGCGTTCTGACAGGTCTGTATTATCACTCTGCCGGTCTCTCCGTTGAGGTGTCCACATGGGGCTGCATAAGTGTTACCACGACCGACCAATTGCCTTATATGTAGTCAACAAGGTTCTTGTCCGCCCCAAGTGTTCCGGCAAGCGACTTTGAGGAACTTGTTTCTACCGGGCCGGGGGAAGCTTATCACAGTTTGTAGTTGCAATGGACGGACGACTTAAAGGCGTCGTATGGACCGAAGAATCTTGAGGAATCTGTGGTCGTAATTATTTCGCCGTCGACCTGACATTCAACTGCCTGCGTACGTTTCCGCCTTCCATTGTATGTGAATAGTGTGGCTGGGATTGGTTGGAATATCCTTGCAAATTTCTGTAGTGAAATAACTGGTAAAATCAGCGAGGACAAGTTCAATCAATCGCATATGTCATCAAACAGATGGGCTTCGGATGCCATGATTGTAAACAATACGCCGCAATAGGATACAATCTCGGACCCGCGCACAGTGGGGTTTTTTGCATGTCAAAAGTGGGGGAATATTCGAGGTAGTTCCTTGTTTATTAGTTTTAACTTTTTTTTTGGTCAAATTCACTAAAAGACATACAAACAATCAAATATTTAAATATTTTTTAGTCCACATTTATTTGATTTTCCATTAGTTAATTTTGCCACAACAAAAAAAAAGAGAATGAAATCTGCCTTTTTGATCTTGCATTTCTGCAACAAATTATTATTCAACTTAAAAAAAATATTCCATTTATAATCTCATGCTGTAGAAAATTTTATTTATGCATAGGTATGCATACAACTATTTTTATACCCACACCATAGAATGGTGACGTCGGGTATTTAATAAGCTTTGTTTCATTTCCCGTTTTTGTACACATCGAATATCGATTTCCGACTATATAAAGTATAATAATATTTCTTGATCGGGGAGAAATCTAAGACGATATAACCATGTCCGTCTGTCTGTCTGGCTGTCTGTCTGATTGTTAATCCACGCTACAGTCTTCAAATAATGAAGCAATCGTACTGACATTTTGCCACAAAACTCGCTCTTTTGTCTGCAGCAGGTCAAGTTCGAAGAAATGGACTATATCGGTCCAGGTTTTGATATAGTCCCCATTATTAAAACCGACCTCCGATTTGGGGTCTTGGGCCTTATTAGAAATCGCCTTAGTTTTTATCCAATTTGCCTGAAATTTGAAACCTTAGAGGTATTTTTATGGCCATAAAAGAGGTGTGCAAAAATGCGTGATTATCGGTCAATGCTTTTGGTATAGCGCCCATATAGACGATCTCCCGATTTTAATTTCTTGTCTTATTAGGAAAAAACCGCAGTTTTTATTCAATTTACCTGAAATTGGAAATCTAGAGGTATTGTAGGGACCACAATACGTGTGCCAAAAATTGTGAGTATCGGTCCATGTTTTGGTATGGCCCCATATAAAAACGACCTACGAATTTGGGTCTTGGCTTTATAGGAAACCGTCAGTTTTTATTCCAATTTGTCTGAAAATTGGAAATTCTTAGAGGTATATATGGGACCATAAAGAGGTTGTTGCCGAAAATGGTGAGTAATCGCCCGTCCATATTTACTGTATAGCCCCCATATAGGACCGATTTCAAGATGTTTTACTTCTTGGGCTTCTTTAGAATCCGAATGTTTTTATCCTATTTGCCTGAAATTGGAAATCTAGAGGGTATTTTCGCGGTCATAAATAGGTGCTGCCGAAAACGGTGAGTATCGGCTCCATATTTTTAGTATAGCCCCATTTCAAGAACGATTTCCCCCGATTTAACATCCTTGGGTTTTCTAGACCGTTAGTTTTTAATCTGCATTTGCCTGAAATTGGTAAAATATTCTTGCATTTTAGGCCTCACAAAAACGTGTATCGGATTTTTAGGTTTTTATCGATCATTTGGTAATGTCCTCCATATAGACCGCTTTCACTTCTTGAGGGTGTAGATAGGCGCACTGATCATTTTGAAAATTGCTTGGAAACTCAATGTAAAATTTCCAGATTTTACTTCTACAGATTTAAGATTTCAAATCAAGACTTTTATTTTATAAATTTTTTCTTTGCACAACTTACAAGAGATGTTAATTGCATTCCTTTTAAATACACAAACAAAAAATTGCGTTTCTTATGAATCCAGAATCTGATATAGTCCTCATAGGTTGAAATCTTTAAATTTATCTTCCGGCGAAATATCCTCAAGCTCCTCAAGCCCTCCTGAAATTTCAAAGGAAACCTAATATTTGCGTTTCAAATGGTGGTGGTATTTTAAGATTCGGCCGGCGAACTTAGTGCTGTATTATACTTGTTATAATTATTAAATTGAGCCGGACGCGGCTTTATTGGCCAGCAAATAAATCAATGACTTCTTCAGTTCGGCACATTATTCGGCGAATGAAAAACCGACATTAATGCAATCCTTTGATGTCTTTACTCTCGCTAGTCGCAATTTCTAAGATACGTCTTTAAATCTCTTCATTGTTGCAAATATGAACGTTCGATGAGCACGTAGTAACTGCCAGTGCAGGAAAATGCAGTACTTATAGTACTTTTTTCAAAACCTTTTTTCACCCGGTCAGTACCGGTAGTACCCCGCGAATGATTTAGTACCTTTTGTGGTAGGACATTTTTGAGTCGCATATCAGATTTTTATGGGTACAATATGCTTTGACTAAATATATTTAATATTTTGAAGAAAGTCTTTATCAACCTTATTTGCTAAATAGTCTTTACAAATATGACAAAACAGACATGCTTCATGTGGCCGAAGAAATACTAGATTTTGTTAAAAGATATAGTCAAAAACAGGATTTTATTAACTTCAAGAAAGTTTTAGTCGAAAAAAGTAATGCGATTCTATATTATCGAAATAGTAGAAATAGTTGTCAACATTTTATTTCTATATAGAATTTTTGCAAAATTTTATTTTTATAGAAAATTTTGTCAAAATTTTTTTTCCATTTAAAAATTTGGTAAAAATTTTATTTCTATAGGAAATTTTTGCAAAATTTTATTTCTATAGAAAATTTTGTCAAAATTTTATTTTCTTTAAAATTCAGGTCTTCTTGAAAACCAATAATCTTTCCAGTGAAATTTTTAGTTGAGTTTTAGTATAAAGTACCTTTTCGCCTCAAAAAATACATTTTTTGTACTTTTCTTAAAAATTGTATTTTTCCATCCCTGAGTTAACTGGCAAAGTGTACCAAATTTTTAAAGAATATGCACGTTTGGAAAAATCTCTTTATGCTTCCATCGCTTGAAATTAGGCAGTTCTTTTCGCAGGTTTTTTGCGCCATTTCATTTACACATGTGTGTTTGGCTGTTTCGGTTGTTTGTTGCTATGGCCAAACAAAGCGAGTCATGTTCACAAAAAGCAACAACAAACACACATGTAAAAAAGCAGAAATACATTTTCAAAAATGAAATTTGTGGTGCGAGAACAAAAATAATTTGTTTTTTTTTTCGGACCATTCGTCTTGACGGGCCTTTTCAACTAGTATTCTATGATTTGTGCAAGTTTTATAGGTAAGCGCTTTTCATAAATAAAACCTCCAGCTTTTTCTTTCAACATCTTCGATAAGATTTTTCTATCAGCTAAAAATATATATTATATTATATTAAAATATTCATTTCATTTTCGGGGGGGGGGGGTTGATCCCCCTCATCCCCCCCTGAATACGGCCTGCGTGGGACATATCAGTACCAGGGTTGAAAAAAATGTATTTCAATTTTAATTTCAAAATGTGCAAAAAAGTGCAGACAAATTTTTCATCTATGCTTTTCAAAAGAGTTTATTGTTTTTTAGGAAAAAAAAAACTTTTTTACTTAACTTTGGCTTTATTCACAACTATTTGTCGACATACTTTCTTCGAAATACCTTCTAACTTTATAGGACTTTCGCAGCGAAACTAAATTGCAAAATAATAACACAAGTCACACATAAAAACAAAATACACAAAAATTAATCTTATTAACCTTTGAGGATGAAGGTTCCATTATTATTTTTTTTCAATTATCGACTTTTTAGAAAACACTTCAAAAACTAAAATTTTAAAACCACAATAATGAACCTTCATCCTCAGGTTAATAAGATTATTTTTGTGTATTTTGTTTTTATGTGTGACCTTTGTGTTATTATTTGCAATTTAGTTTCGCTCGAAAGTCTATAAGTTAGAGGATTTCGAGAAGTATGTCGACAAATAGTTGTGAATAAAGCCAAATTAAGTAAAAAGTTTTTTTTTTCTAAAACAATAAACTCTTTTTTGAAAGCATAGATGAAAATTTGTCTGCACTTTTTTCCCACATTTTTGAAATTAAATTTGAAATACATTATTTTCAACCCCTGGTACTTATATGTCCCCAACCAAGGCCGTATTCAGGGGGGGATGAGGGCGCGATCAAACCCCCCCCCCCCGAAATGAATGAATATTTTTATATAAATTAAATATATATTTTTTGCTGCATAGAAAAATCTTATTCGAAGATGTGAATGAAAAGCTTGGAGGTTTTATTTTGAAAAACGCTTACCTATAAAACTTGCACAAATCCATAGAATACTAGTTGAAAAGCAGTCAAACGATGGTCGAAAAAAAACAAATTTATTTTTGTGTTCGCTACCACAAATTTCATTTTGGAAAATGTATTTCTGCTTTTATGTGTGCTTTGTTGTTCTTTTATGTGACATTGACTCGCTTTGTTTGGCCATTAGCAAACAACAACGAAACAGCCAAACACACATGCTGTAAATTTGAAATGGTACCGCAAAAACCTGCGAAAACAGAAACTGACCTAATTCAGCGATGGAGCCCCAATAAAAGAGATTTTTCCAAACGTGCATATTCTTTAAAAATTTGGGTCACTTTGCCCAGTTACTCAGGGATGGAAAATACAATTTTTTAGAAAGTACAAAAAATGTATTTTTGAGCGGAAGGTACTTTTTACTAAACTTCAACTAAAAATTTCACTTGGAAGATTTATTGTTCAAAGAGGACTGAAATTTTAAAGAAAATAAAATTTTGACAAAATTTTCTATAGAAATAAAATTTTGCAAAAATTTCCTATAGAAAATTAAAATTTTTACAAATTTTTAAATTGGAATAAAAAATTTTGACAAAATTTTCTATAAAAATAAAATTTTGCAAAAATTCTATATAGAAATAAATAGTTGACAACTATTTCTACTATATTCGATTCAATATAGAAATCGCATTCTCTTTTTTCGGACTAAAACTTTCTTGGAAGTTCAATAAAATCCTGTTTGACTATATCTTTTTACAAAATTCTTAGATTTCTTCCCACATTGAACATTGTCCTCCGTTTTGCCATATTTGCTAAAAGACTATATAGCCAAAAGGTTGATAAAGACTTCTCAAAAATTATTAAAATATTTAGTCAAAGCTTATTGTACCATAAATCTGATAATCGACTCAAAAATTGTCTACACAAAAGGCTACTAAATCATTCGCGGGGGTACTACGGTACTGACCGGGGTGAAAAAGGTTTGAAAAAAGTACTTATAGTACTGCATTTTCCATCCTGAGTTACTACGTGCCTCATCCGAAACGTTTCATTTTCAACAATGGAAGAGATTAAAGACGTTATTCTTAGAAATTCGCACTTAGCGGAGAGTAGCACTCAAAGGATTGGCCATTAATGTCGCGTTCATCGCGAATAAATGCTGACCGACTGAAGAAGTCATGATTTATTTTGTGCACCAAAAGCCGCCGTCGGCTCAATTTAATATTATAATCAAGTATATTACAGCACTTAAGTTCGGCCGACGGCCGATCTTAAATACCCACCACATGAACCAAATATTAGGTTTTCCTTTGAAATTTCAGGAGGGCTTGAGGACTTTGAGGAATATTCCGAAGATTAAATTTAAGATTTCAGCTTATGAGGACTATATCAGATTCTGGATCATAAAGAACCATTTTTTGTTTTGTGTTTTTAAAGGTAATCATTAAATTCTTGTAATCGCTGTGCAAGAAAATTATAAAATAAAGTCTTGATTTGAAAATACTTTAAATTCTGTAGAAGTAAAATCTGAAATTTACATTGAGTTTCAATGCAATTTTTCATGATCAGGTGCGCCCCTTCTACTACCCTCAAAGAAGTGAATGTCGGTCTATATGGAGGCATTACAAATGGATCGGATAAAAACCTATCCGATTAAACGTTTTTTGTGCAGCCTAAAATGCCAGAATGATTTACAATTTTCTAGGCAAATCAGATAAAAACTACGCGTTTCTAGGAAAACCAAATGGAAGTTAAATTCGTGCGAAATCGTTCTTATGGGGGCTATACTAAAAATATTGGACGATACTCACCCCCCCCCCATTTTCGGCACACCATATTTATGGACCCGAAAATACCTCTAGAATTTCCAATTTCAGGCAAATAGGATAAAAAACTTCGGATTTAGAAGCCCAAGATAGTAAAAAATCTTGAAATCGGTTCTATTATGGCCGGCTATACCAAAAGATTATGGACCGATTCAACTCACCATTTTCGGCACACTCTTTATGGTCATAAAATACCCTTCTAGATTTCCAATTTTCAGACAATTGGATAATTTTTTTTTCGGATAAAAAAACTTACGGTTTCTATAAGCCCAACGACCCCAAATTCGGTAGTGTCGTTTTATATTGGCGCGGACCATACCAAAACATGGGAACGATCTCACAAATTTTTGGCACACGTCATTTGTGCGTCCTACAATACTCTAGAATTTTCCAATTTCAGGGTAAATGAATAAAAACTGCGGCTTTCTTATAAGCACAAGAAATAAAATCGGGGAAAGATCGGTCTATTATGGGGCTATACCAAAAACATGGACGATAAATCACCATTTTATGCACACCTTCTTTATGGCCATAAATACCTCTAGGTTTCAAATTTCAGGCAAATTGGATAAAAAACTTACGATTTCTATAAGCCCAAGACCCCAAATCGGGAGGTCGTTTTATATGGGGACTATATCAAAACCTGGACGATATAGTGCCATCTTCGACTTGACTGCCTGCAGACAAAAGACGAGTTTGTCGCAAAACCTGTCAGCTACGATTGCTTCATTATCGATATAGACTGTTAGCGTTGATTACAACAGACAGGGGACAGCCAGACAGACAGACGGACATGGTTTATATCGGTTCTTTAGAATTTCTCCCGCCCGATCAAGAAATATATTATTACTTTATATTAGTTCGGAAAATCGATATTTTCGATGTGTTACAAACGGAATGACAAACTTATTATACCCCCGTCACCATTCTATTGGTGGTGGGTATAAAAATAATTGTTATTACATACCTATGCATAAATAAATTTTCTACACATTGAGATTATATTGAATATTTTTTTTTTTAAAAGTTTGATAATAATTTGTTCAGAATCAGATCAAAAAGCAGATATTCATTTCTCTTTTTTTTTGTTGTTGCATAATTAACTAATTGGAAAACAAATTAAAATGTGGACTAAAAAATATTTAAAATTTGATTTCGGTTTTATGTCTTTAGTGAATTTGGACCGCAAAAAAGTTTAAAACCTATTAAACAAGGGAAGCCTAACCTCGCAATTAATTCACCACTTTTGACCATCAAAAAAACCCCACTGTGCCGGGTCGAAGATTGTATCTCTTATGCGGGACGCATTGCATACAATTCATGGCATCCGAGCCATTGTTTGATGACATATTGCGATTGGATATGAAACTTGGTACCTCGCTGATTTTACCAGTTATTTTCACGTACAAGAAATTTGAGGATATCTCCAACCAAATCCTCATGCCACACTATTCACTTACATGGAATGGCGGAAGTACGCAGGGCAGTTGAATGTCAGCAGTCGGACGGCCGAAATAATTACGACACAGATTACCCAAGCATTCTCGGGGTCACATACCGACAGGCCTTTTTTAAGTCGGCTCCGTCCATGCCACTACAAACTGTGATAATGCTCCGCGGTAGAAACAGTTTCCTCAAGTCGCTTGCCGGCAACACTTGGGGAGCGGACAAAGAAACCTTGTTGACTACATATAAGGGCAATTGGTCGACCGTCAGTTGGTAAAACTATGCCAGCCCAGGTGTGGACACCTCAAACGATGAGGACACGCCGCAGAGGAATAACATTACAGACCTGTCAGAACGCTGCCCTTAGAACTGCAACAGGATTCTTCCGCAATGTACACCCCGTATTCACCTTATGCGGAGACAAGATCATCCCATAGTGTAATTTACATGCTTGTCAAAGCAAGTACCTCTTTGACGTTTGCTATCGTAGTTTCTCATCCAAATCACCATTCTTGTGGATACAGACAACTCCACCCAGGAATGTAAGCGTGATCTTCACCTTCTAGAGCCCCGAGATCCAGCATTATAAAGAAGAGCCTCTAGCATTAGGCAGGTCTTGAACAGGATTCATGAAGATAGTTGTAGCTGAAAGCGGTTGTTGAGAAGCCTACAAAGTTAATCCTGTTCTCGAGGTCCGACCGCCGGCTCATTAAGCACCGGAAGGAGAGACCTTACACGGCAGGGTAGTTGGCGCCCAACTATAGATCGGGCGCAAGTGCAGCCGGCCTCAATTCCTACCGTATCAGTGATTTGATAGCAGCGTAGCCTGACGGTGTGTCCCATCTGTAATCAAAGGCACATGACACTTCGTCACCTTTTCGTTGCCCAGCTTAAGCCTACCCGTCTCAGCACCAGATTACTCTGGACATCACCCCAATCTTTGTCGCAGAGCTACCTTGAATCTGACTACTAGGTTGAACTACACAAGCAATAGAACACAATGGATAAAACTACATTTTTGAAAACTTTTACAACAACAACTATGCCTCCTTGTATGAGATCGAAGGCCTGTGCGGCGGCGGGACAGGGCCAATACGCGAAATTTTCGTGCAGCATGTAAAATTGATTATTTCTGATTTGACTTTATAAACCGAATGGTTTGAATCGATTTTCTGGAACATCCCCCCATTAGGTTTTTCCTGGTCCGTCTTTTAATAAAAAAGGAAATATTTTTATATTTTCATAAATATGGCCATTTTATTCTTTTTCATGTTTGAATTTCTTATGTTGCTAATGCTTTCTTATTGAATATTCGTTTAATCGGAGAATTCACTTAAAAAACTGCTGTATGTTTTTAAATGTATTTAATTTGTTGTTTTTATATTATTTGGGAATTCACATTTTTTTACTGGAAATATTGTGAATAGATTTCTTTGTTAATATCAATATTAATAATACAGCTTAAATAAACAACAATTCTATAAAGTAAATTCTTTTTATGTTTAGTTTTTTTTTTTATATTAAATTATAAGTAGTATATAGAAAATAAAACTTAAAGATATTTCATTTCGTTTATTATTTCTATTAAACTAAAACTTATATTTTGGAATTACTAATTTTTTTATTACTTTATATTAAATTGGTATTTTATAATATATGTATATGATATATTGGGTTTTATTTATATAATAAAATTATTTTACAAGGGATGTTCCTAAAAGGGGGTTACATTTTAATAAAAAAAAAACGAAATGTATACCTCTTAAAAAAATAATTTACAAATATTGCTACAAAGGGATATTAAATAAAAAGTTTGAGAAATAAAACACATTCGAAATATTCTGCGAACTAAAAATAGAGCCATCGTCAAATTTTGGACGTCTTGCGAGATAGAGATTTTTATTTTGGGCATTACTAATTGTTATTGCTATGATTTTCATTCGGTTATTATTTATTTTTAAGATTTTCCTTTTTTTATTCTTCTTTACTTTTTATATTTTTATTACTTCGTTATTTATTTTTGTATATTTTTCCTCTAGCTACTATTTACAGAAATTCTTATATTTATTTTTTTTGTTTGTTTTTCTTGTTATTGAATAAATCCTATTAAGACATCACATTACTTAGATATATGTATTTGTGTATTTTTTTTTTATTTTTATATTTGATATTTAATATTATAATTTATTTTTACTTTTTATTTTATAAATTTGTAGAGGAAAGTGTTTGTTGTGATTTTTTGTTTTGTTGTGTGAATCTAGGAACAATTAGTTGTTATTTATTATTATTTATTATAACATTATAAAAAAAAAACACATTCGCGCAACTGTACTACTGACAAAAATTGGTCTAAAATTATAATGAGGGGAAAAAAGAAAAGGTATTTTAAAAATGAAATTAAATTTATACAAGGGCATTTGAAGAGTAAAACAATACAATAGATTAATAGCCATACGGTGGTATGTTTATGTGATATAATTTTGGCAGTTGGATAGCATATATGTTTTTGTAAAATATAGAAATCTTTTTTAACTTATAGGAAATTAAATAAAGGAAAAATACATGAAATATCATTTCTATAAAAAAAAAGCTGAAAAAGTTTTTATCTCGTTTTGTCTGAAATTTTGTTCTTAACCTGAATTTTGTGAAGCTTATCTGAAAATTTCCTAATGACGTTCGTCTAATTTCTAAGGTATTTTTTAATAATATATTTTTTTTATATAACTCTTTGTCTCTGCGTCAGTTTCGTTTTATTAATGTTTATATGGCCAATGGTATCGTATTAGTTGTATTAATTGATTAGGCCATTGGGGTCGTATTGGAAGTCATTCTTAAAGATATTCATCATACGCCAAGGTGGGATTTCTAATGTTAGGAGTTTCCCAACCGATATTTTATTTATTTATTTTTTTTTTTTTTTGAGTTTTTTAATCGGTTTTCATTACCAAACTTGATTTTTAAACCCGACCAGAAATTGCAATTTCTATCATAAATTGAGTATAACGTTTTACGACTTTGCCTCTTTTCATTTGGCCAAAACTTTATGTGATGTCAAAATTTTGCCAAAAATATCTGATTATACTAGGAATACGAATTCGCCATTTATATGTTTTGTGATCTCTTGGAGTACACTGTGTTTATTTTTTAATGTTAATACAACAAAGAGATTTCGATATATAACATATTTTGAGGTAACATGATCTATGAATTATACTTAAAACATTTTAACTCGAATGCGTTAATGATGAACGGCAGTTAATTTTTTAGTATGTCGATTAATTTTCTAGACATTTCCGAAAAAGCCCTTAGTCGGGTTTAACATAATTAATAAGTAAAGCACAAATATAAAATAAAATTGATTTTAATGTATACATTGATCGGAATTGGTTATTTGTTATTTATAACTGGCGAGTTGTGTCTCAATTTGTGTTTTTGTTCTTCTGTCGAAAAAAAAAAATAATTGTTATCTAGGGTAAAAGTTTTTCTAATTACAAAAAAAAAAAAACAAAAATATTTAAAATGATTGAAAAATTAAAAAATAAAATATAATAATGTTTTGGTTGTAATGGAAGCAAAGTTAAATATAAAAAATAAAAATAAAATAAAACCCAAAGATTTAAATCAGTCTTTAACTTAGGCATAAAAATAAGATATTAGAACTGCATAAAGAAAATCCAGGTTCATTTTTATCGCTCATTTACTAATGGAAGAAATTGGAAAACTCTAATTTCCTAAAACTTGAGCACAAAAAAAAGGAGGTTGGATTATATTTCTACTACCACCGACAAAAATTGATTATTAAGCTCATTGTGGACTTAACATTATTTATAGCTCATAAAAGTAGATTCTGATTTTACTGAATTGACTATAAATAATCAGTAAAAAAAACTAAAATTTTAATTTGCATAAAAAAATCAAATCAAAATCAAAGACATCTAAAAATTAAAAAAAAAACATATTTAAAAAAATCCAAATAATTTTTGATTATTTCATAAGTAATCGCGGAAATTAGTTATCTAATTTTTAAAAATTTTCTTCTTCAAAAATTCCTGATTGGCTTAGGTTAGGTTAGCCCGATGTATCGGCTCACTTAGACTATTCAGTCCATTGTAACACCACAAATTCTCTCTCATCACTGAGTGCTGCCCGATTCCATGATTAGCTCAATGACAAGGGACCTCCTTTTTATAACCGAGTCCGAACGGCGTTCCACATTGCAGTGAAACCACTTAGAGAAGCTTTGAAAATTCCTGATAAATTTGATATAATTTAGTTTCTTAAAATGAGCGTTTATGGTGTCGTATTAGTTATATTAATATATTGTCCATTAGATCGTATGATGAATGGTTTATGGTTGATTCCAAAAATATTCACCATACGTTATGATGGGAATGAAAACGGCACACTCGATATTTTACGAAAATTGAAATCGTTCTTTTTCGAACCAAAAATTAATTTTAATTCCCAAAATGGTAATATGTATCACAAAGTGTGTATAGCTTCTGACACCATGCGGTATAACTTGAGCAAAAATTTGCAATAAAAATCTTTCCATTTTTTTTTTTTTTTTTGAATTAGTATTATGCGATAATAATTTTTTATGTTTTAGACCCTGTCTATTTAAAATTTAGATTACTCCAATTTTTATAAAAAAATTCAACCATGTTTTTTTTTTTTTTTTTCTTTTAACTTCCAAAGTTATATTGAGCGATAAAATTTTGTCCTCCACCCTCTTTCTCCTCATCCCTATTACTTTTTCACTTTGTTTATTATACAAAATCTATTCAAAACTATCCAAGGATCCATTATTGAAACGTTCACACCAATCCAATAACTCTTTCACCTCACGAGCATAATATATCTTCTTGATGTCTTTATTTGTAATCTCGCGCCCATCAGATGTATATATATAGCTAAGTTGCACACATATATAGGAGACCAATGCTTCACCATAATTCGATATGTGATGGTGGTATCATGGTTGATTTTATAGCCGCTCTCTCCCCATATTAATGTTATACTGCTCTTCACTCTAGTTGTGCTCGCCTTACTCAGTTCTCTTGTCTCCCATTCTTTCTCGTTAAACTAAGGTCAACACAAATATTTGAGTAGATAGTAGCACACGATATTTCACAAAAGAGTCATCGCAAATGGATATCACCCATAACTGCCTAGATTATAACTATCCGAGTTACATTTTAATTGTAGACTACGTTCACTGGCCAGTACAGTCTCGTGTAATAGCATAATTGCTCTAGTAGTTCACGCAATACATCATTCAGAATTCATGTGATGGCTGCTTTATACGGCTGTATGTATGATGACTCTTTCCTGTAAGGTATGTAGATGACATGGCATTTTATTGCTGGGCGGATGGAGCATTGGTTTTTATTCTATACGTGTAAGGATAATTGAACATAACATATGCCGGAGCAACACGACAAGATGTGAATTGATACTGCTAATCATCATTCATTGAATATTGGTTAAGAAATACTTAATAGTTACAATTAATGGGTTGAGGCGAGTAGTAATATATCGAGTCGTGATGTATGGTGTATAGGTTGCTTATTAGCTGTAAACCATGATATGGGCTCGACTATAGATTCTGGTTGGCGATATTAGTGATTAAAGACCAAAAAAATGTTAGATAGATTGAGGATCCTAGCTTGAAATCCTCAGATGAGTAACTACTCTAGATGTAAGAACGTTCACCCAGGGATTCTGTGATAGGGCATATGGATTGTGTGGAGGTGACTTTTCATGATTTGTATGCATGCACTTGCATTATGAT
>PGFW01075468.1:5833-18562 GCA_003123925.1 Haematobia irritans | reverse complement strand
ATGTACCCCCACCATGTATGCATAAAATTTACTAAAGACTGTCATCCATAATCGAAAATTACTTTGAGTTAGCGTAACATTTGCCCGATGCAAAAGGTATCTTAAACTTCTTAACACCGTCTTCTCATTGTAGTTAGTGCACACGTTATAAAATACGTATGTAATTCATTTTGACAAATTGCCTATAGAAATAGAAATTGACAAAATTCTCTATAGCAATCAATTTGACAAAATTTTTCTATAAAATAAAATTTGACAAAATTTTTATACTACTAATAAAATTTTGACAAAATTTTCCATAGACAATAAAAATTTGACAAAAATGTCTATAGAAGATAAAAATCTTGGCAAAATTTTGTATAGCACTAAAATGACTAAAATTTTCTAATAGCATATCAAAATTTATGACAACATTTTCCATATGAAATAAATCAGACAAAATTTATTGTGCATAATAAAATTCTGTCAAAATTTTTCTATAGAAATAAAATTTTGACAAATTTCCAAATAGAAAAAAAATTATACAAAATTTTCTATAGAAATACAAATTTCGACAAAATTTCTATAAATAAAATTTTGACAAAATTTCTAATAGAATAAAATAATGACAAAAATATTTTCGGCTACTAGCACTAAAGATTTTGACAAAATTTCCATTCAAATAAAATACAGACAAAATATTTGTACAGTAATAAAATTTTCTGTCATAAATTTTCTATAGAAATAAAATTATTTGTCAAAAAATTATTTCTATAGAAATAAAATTTTGACAAATATATTGCCTAATAAAATACGTTTTTTAGCGCATGTCAGGTCTTTATATAACAAGACTCGAGATATGACTTCAAATTTCCTGCAATTGTTTTAAGACTATATAACTAAAACACCCATGTATCAAAATGTCGATGAAATTTGCTAACTAACTAGGCCTCCGTAAGCCAAAATCTGGGATCGGTTTTTATGGAGCTATAATAAGCTTCAGAACCGATGAACGCCAATATGGCATGGTTGTTACGATACCATACTACTTAGCACATGTACCAAATTCTACCGAACGGATGAACTTTGCTCCTCCAAGAGGCTCCTGCACCAAATCGAGTCGTCGGTTTATAATGCGGCTATACTAAAAGTGGTCCGATGTGGTCCACTTATGCAATACCATACCATCAATCAAATATCAACTACTTGTGCACAAGTTTCAATCGAAAGCTTGTTTTGTTCGGAAAGAGCGTGACTTTTCAACAGACGACGACTATCTAGATCTGACTCAAATTTCACTACAGACCCAGAAAATTATACTTTATGGTCTTAGAGGCAATTCGATTTTACAAACGAATGACAAAGTATAATCAACCCCCCATCCTAATGGTGGAGCGTGTATAAAAATTATTATTCGCCTTGAATTATTCTTCTATGGTTGAGTGTTTTTCCAAACCGTCTAATAATGTTTTATCGAGGCATTCTATATATATCATTATTATTTAATTTCTAATAAAAATTCATGATAAGAATATTCTTGTATTTTAAAAGAAATTGTACGATTTAAATACCTTCATATAATTTTCTTGATTAGTTAGAAATTTACTCAATTATAAAATATAATTATTTGTTTACTAATAAAATGATTAATAGTCAAAAACCTGTTCTAGTACCTTCCCCCATTTAATATGCATAATTATTATGCGCTTAATTATTTTAATAAATAAATAAAAATAAATAAATGTTAATATAAAAAATCATTTAATAATAATTAATATTTCAATAAAATCTTAACAAATTTCTTCGTTAAAAGAAACACTTTTTTGGGACCTCTCTTCTTTAAAATATAGGATTAATAAATTAAAAATAGGATAACAGATCTCGTTAATACGAATTCAACAAACTGTCAGTCTTACAAAAAAATTAACCAGATACTTCAAGTAAAACATGTTTTCTTAATTTCGAACAAAAAAACTTTTAACAAAGATACAAAATCTTAGAATAACTACTAGCCTATATTTGAAAGCTTTTTTAATCTTAAAATCTAAAGATTCAAATAATTATTGATTTAAAAGACAAATTTTTAAATTAACAAATTTTTTGTTTTACTCTAAAGGACGGAAATTTCCATAAATTTGTTTCCTACAATTAATAGAACTAATTTTTTGAACAAGACAATAACTCCTTTTAATTAAATTACTATTTAAAAAAATTTAAATTAATTTGTCATTAACACTAATGTAAAATCCTAAATTTAATGAGAATTTTTTTTAAATAAAGACTATAAACTTCCTTTTATTAAAGTCATTATTTTAAAAATTAAAATAATCTTGTCATATAACACTGGTTAAACTACGTGTGCTAAATATTTAGTTAATAATCTTCCAATATAATTTCAGTGAGAAAAATAAATCGATCCCTAAAAATAATTAACAAATCGTAAATATTAATGTTCCTGTATTTTCGAAATTTAACAATTATTTAATTTTGCACCCAAATTCTTTATACGAAATCCTACCCGCTAACCATAGTCCCTAATCTAGTTTAAATTTATCAATATAAACAATATTTCAGTAAATCTCTTTAGAGATTACCCAATTCTTCTTCAATGAATTTACCCTAGACTCCTAAAGTATGCTGTAGACATAAATATTAAAGTTCTATCCCTTTCTAATGTACTGTCTCGCTTCAATTAATAATAAATACACCTACTTAATTATAAACATTATTTGTGTATATGATCTCCTTACTAGTACACCACATGTTTAACTCTTCGTGGGTTTGTGCTCTGGTTATATTTTTAACATCAGACACTTAATTTCACCGCCTGCCTCACACATGTGAAGACAAATCTACGCTTAAATTGGGATTTTAAATATATTCGGTAATTAGGGACAAAAACATGAAGAATATTGTCACACTTGAACCCATATAATTCTGCAAAAAGAATTTATTTATTCACTAGAAGCGGCGTCGGCTTATCGGTTCCTAATTTATAGAACCTTAAGTATGAGGTTTATCTATAAGAATTTCAAACTTTTTTCTAAGTACGAATAAAAAAAAAAAAAATTATATATACTATATAATAAATATATATAAAAATTACTATAAAATTATAATATAATATAGAATAATATATATATTATATAATATATATATATATATATATATATAATATATATATATATATAAATATATATATAAATATATATATACTACATATACTATATATCATATATTTATATGAGACCATACTTGGCCGACAGTAAAAATTTTTACATTATTATTAACATACATCGAAAGAAATATGTATCATACATGTATTATCCGATTTTTTGTCGCGATTTGCATGACTTTTTTTTCATAAATCTACTTCTTATGATGATCGCATCACTTTTTGAAACACATATTTATGTTGCGATAACATTTTGGCCGACAATCTGTACCTTCTTGTGTTTGCACGTTCAATTTCGTTCCGTATTCAACCCGTTTCACAGGGGTTTCATACATCTTTTCATTCCACATTCCTAATATCAGACGCTATCATACCCTTTTTTCGTATCGATTGATCTGGAGTAATAATTTGACCGCCGTTTTGGAGTAAATGAATTTCGACTGTCATTTTTTTTATTGAAGACAAGAAAATCATCAAGTACTTTCCCCATTAAAAACATTCGTCTAAATTATCAAATATCATACTTATAGACCCATTTTTATTTATAGGTGTATACTTCTTGTTCTGTGTTGGCTCTTTTCTAAGATTACCTATCAATTTAAAATTAAATTGAGCCGTAATCATTTTTAGATGCCATTTCCATTCAAGCCGGCTACAAAATACTCACTGTCAATACTATTTTTGGCAGGGTTACTTACGACTGTTGTGAAAAATCGAAGATACACAAAAAAATCTATGAATAAATCAGGAAATAATTGATCTAATTGGTTTTTTAGTGATTGAAATTCTTATCAAGGAAATATAGATCAAATTTATTGTTTAAATAAATTCTTTATTTAAAAAAATTTAAAAAAATTTCATACTTTCTTGCGATTTTTAATTAAAAATTTAAAATTCAAACATGGGCATAATAACTTAATTTTGCCAAATCTATGAATGAAAATTAAGTTTTCAATTAATTTATTAATTGAAAATTTCAACCTTCTACTAATTTCCCAATTGGACAAATTTTTGATGATATTTTTTCTGTATAAGAGGTGATTACTAATGTTCGCTTTTTTTCAACGCGAAGAGACAAAAATTAAAAGAACAAAATATAATTAGTATGACGATTATTTTGAATCGAGTGCTTCCAAAATAATGATGCAAAAAAGATCCAAGCAATTGATCAAAATAATATTATATTCTAAATTAATTAATTAAAAAAAACAGTACCCGTGAAAACAATCCTGAGTTTCAGCTGGAAAACTGAAACATACAACTCAGACTCAAACCAAAAATAAGGCCAATACTAAGACGTCGTTCTAAACGCCAAATTACAGAGTGCGAAAAAATATTTCAACAAACAAAACATCGAAAAGAAATTGTCCAAACTAAATCAAAAAATTTTTTCCCGTACAACATAACCATACACTAACGAAAAATAGTCACTATTAACTACTTTTTATCTTAAATACATGGAACCGATGTAACTCTTAATACAACGACTGTAAATATGTTACTTTCCTTTACTAATGAATACCATTTGTAAATATTGCGAATATTTTATATAAACTCGAAAACACGCTTAGAACATTTAGTTAATTATTTAAAAATAAATAATTCTAAACTAATTATACCAACTTAATGCGTGCGTTTGTTCCCAACTTAACTAAATTCCGATAAACTACAACAGAAAAAAGGTAAACTATATATAGGAAATAATATCCTAGTACTTTTAACGCACTTCACGAAATTACAATCTCTCATAAAGACAACATCAAGAAAAAAAAAAATAAAAAAAAAAAAACAAAAAAAAAAAAAAAAAAAAAAAAAAAAAAAAAAAAAAAAAAAAAAAAAAAAAAAAAAAAAAAAAAACTAAACCCTTAACGCAACCAAAACATTGGCGCCAAATCACCGACCTTTTTAATCCATAAAGTAGCGTTCTTACTAGTTTCTGGAATCACAATGATAAATTTTTCTTCTAGATTAGTTCATATTAGAACTTAATATTACGGTCAAAGAAAATATATACCTACAATTAGTTTCATAAAAAATATCTTGAACAAAACGGAAAATCATTAGGGCTGTGGAAAATTTCGAAAAAAATAATACAAATTAATACAAATATTCTTTGGCAATAAAAATAAGCTGTAAATTTAGCTAGTTAACTACGTAAGCTTTTACTGTGAATAATCAACTGCTTTAGTGATGTCCATAACTAAACTTTAATGTGCATATTTGAAAGCCCACGTTTTTATATAAAATAAATAAGAAGGAAATCACCCTTTATTGGAACTCTAATATCTTACTTCTTGAGAATGTCCTTTGAAACTATTCTATAAATAAAACCACACTTATATGTATTGACAAACATACACATAATAGTATGAATGCGTAAACAATGTAAACCATATTTGTTGAGCATAACCATGTGGTAGTGTCCTTCCGGTCTAATTCATTTATTTTCAAACTGATGTACTTCGATTCCTCCGTCCCGCCGAAACTTAAATTTTTGAATATTATTAAATCTAGTTAATATTTCAAAACTGTTTGTTATTGTAGAAATAAAGTGCAAAAATAGTCATTGGTCTCCCTCCATGCGCGTGAATTACTTTTGGGACTCAAACTTTTTAGTGTTCCCATACACGGCCAAGGATCACAACATAATAAAATTTCTATATACACTGAAAAAAATATGTCCGAAGTCCAAAATTCAAATGTCTTAGAAACTAATCAAATTTGCTTAAGCACAGAACTCGAATTTCCTAATAAGTTTTTTTCTACCAAAAAGCAGAAAACTTTCAAAAAAGCTCTATTGTCCATATACTCTAAGTGAAATTCACTAAAAAAATGTTTGGGCTAAAGGTCAACTAGACTTAATAATTCCGAAAAATTCTTTAAACTAATAAAAATTGTCTTAAATGTGGGGCTTTTGTATCTTGTCTACAAAGCAAAAACTTTCAAATATACGGAACATGTTTTTCAAACAACTTCTATTTAAGAGACATTCTTTACTTGAAACATTGCATTAAATTTCTACATGGAAGTCGAATCTTCAACTTGGAAAAATAAAAATGTCCATCAACTCTTTTAAAAGGTCTTTGGTATAATCGATATAAAAAAGCTGAAAAATCGAAAAAATAAAATTACTTCCTAAACAAGGACACAAAAATCCCAAATTTAAAAGAAATTGATTTTCCTAAAGATCCCTTACTTGTTGCTCCGCTCTTTTGACTCGGAATCAATACCAAACATCTCTTAAAGGTAAATACAAAATGTTGTAACCCTGGCATCTTTTTTCAAAGTGTAAATGAGACATATATTAAAACGTTCTGTGCTACCCAACAGCGAATTTAAGAATCTTGCAAAATTTATAAGAACATTTTCCTTGGAATCTCAGCAGAAATATAAAATTCTAATCTGAGTGTTCAGAATATTATCGATCCTTAAATTCTGCAAGATTTTTTATCGGGAATTACGCATTAAAAAGTAAACATTTACAATTTTACTCTAAGTTTCAGCAATTGCCTAAAACTGCAACGCGTCAGTGTGAAAACTAAACCAATAATATCGTGTTTGAGCGTGAAAGTCACGAATATAATTCTTCCCGTGATGCATGAAGAACGAACTTTTAAAATACGCCTCACTGAATAAAAAATCCCGCTCCACGCCATAAAACGCCTCATGGTTCAAGACCAACAACCATGATTATATCGTGATCACGACATTTCATGCTTGAGATACAAAAATTTATTTTTGTGATGTAGTGATCCCACCAAACAACATCGTGCTTGAGTAAGATTTTTCCGCCTGTGAGACGTGAGTAAAAATATATACTCACGTCACACCTCAAATATATAGACCGATCTATACAATGAACAGGTTTTTTTTACACTCGGAAACAAGAGGGCTAAATTTGATTGAAATCGTTAAAGAGTTAGATATAAGCCCCATATAAATGTTTTTCCGAATTGCATTTATATAGCCAAAATACCTCCATTTTCCTTTAAAATCGCCACTGCAAACTTAAATCAAAATTTGATAAAAATCAAAAATGCCTAACCTCATAATACATAAATTTAATGATGTTTACAAAATTTCATAAAAATATTGTAATAAAAATTTTCCAAATTTTTTACTAACCATTGTCTTCGCTCCAAGAACATTCTCGATTTGAATTGCTAAACATTAGAATCTTCAGAAGTCCAAAAAATTTGGGAATAAAACTTAGATAAAAACACTAACTAACGGAAGATTTGAGTGATCGAAAATATGGTCCCACAAAGTGTTTCAATGCAAACTTTAGACTTTACTTTTGTATGCAGTTAAAAAAAATATACTTAGATTTCAAATTTTAGGCAAATGAGATACAAATGTGCGCATTTAGTCCATCAATCGGGATATTTGGCTACATGGCAATATAAAAACATGTACCGAATATAAACCAATACATTACCGAATAAAACATACATATTCAAATTGCCGGCAACATCGGATAAAATTTCCACTCTATACTCTAACAAATCAAATCGCGAGTATCGGGTCTATTTGTTGCACTGAAAAAAACTATTGTCTGAGGTCCAAAGATTTCAATGTCTATAAAATACGAATAACAAATTTTGCTTAGCATAGAAGACGCAATTTCTCTAAAATAAAGTTATATTCCCTTGTCCAAAAGTCATAAAACTTTCATGAAAGTCATATTTCCTATAATAATTGATTGAAAGATTCGGTCTGGCCGAACTTACGGCCGTATATATACATGTTTTAATTAAAATATAATTTTTATTTTTAATATGTTTGTTTGTAATTATTACTAAAATTTTTGTGTTTTAAGTTATGAAAATTAAAAAATTTATTGGATGGAATCAGAAAAAAATATGTTTCTGTGCCTATGGTATATATGAGCAAATTTTTGGCTTATACCTAAAAGCTAATACACGAGAAATAATTTGAATTTATTTTAAATTAATACATTTAATAAATTCATGTTTTTTTCAAGCTCGAGGTCTTTTATAAATATCTATACTCATTACGAAATAAGATACATGGGACTAAGTAAATAGTAATTACTAAAATTCTAGTACAATTGGAAATAAAGTTTATTTAAATTTAAAAATGTAAAAAAGAAAAAATTAATATTTGAAGGAAACATTATTATTTTATAAAATTATAAAAGATGTGTCTACACAAATAGCTCTATGTATTTAATTATTTTTATCAAAGGTTGAAGTATAGTATTCAATAAGAAGTCTAATTGTACGAGTACCTCAAAGGAAAAAGAAGTAACACAGTAGTATGGTTAATGAGTAGGTCTGACAATAAATAAATCAAAGTGGGATAACAACACATAAATAAAAAGATACAGTAACGTATTTGATAACATCAACCAGCGCGGATCTGGCTTCGAAAATAATATACACGTAGTAGATTTTTTGTTGATCTAAGACCATTTATTTTGAGCCGATATAATTTAGAATAATTAAATTCAACATTAGTGTTCACTCGTGAGTATCAGCATTTTAGTATAAGCCAAAAATTTGCTCATATAACCATAAGGCACAGAAACATATTTGTTTTCTGAGTTCCATCCAATACATTTTTTAAATTTTCATAACTTAAAACAAAAAATTTTAGTTAAGAAATTACAAACAAACATAATTATAAAGATAAAATTAATTTAATTAAAACGATGTAATAACAGGGCCGTAGTTCGCGCAGACCGAATCTAATGGACCCTCCACCAGTGGATTGCATAGAAACTTGATACTAAAGACTGTCATCCCATAATCGGAATACTTGCTGCGGTACAATGTTGCCGATGGCAAGGCGTATCCTTAAAACTTCTTAACACCGTCTGTGCTCAAGGTTAGTAGTGCATACGGAAGATTACGTATTAATTCATTTTGACAAAATTGATCTATGAAATAAAATTTTGACAAAATTTCTATAGCAATAAATTTTGACAAAATTGTCGATAGAAAATAAATTTTGACAAAATTGTTATAAACAATAAATTTTGACAAAATTTTCCAAGAAAATAAAAATTTTGACAAATTTTCTAGTAGAAATAAATCTTGGCAAAATTTGTATAGCACAATTAAAATTTTGACAAAATTTCTATAGCAATAAATTTTGACAACTTTTCCATAGAAATAAATTCATGACAAAATTTTGGCAGTAATAATTCGTCAAAATTTTCTATAGAATAAAATTTTGACAAAATTTCCCATAGAAATAAAAAATTTTACAAATTTCTATAGATAATAAAATTTGGACAAAGTTCATAGATATTAAAATTTACAAATTTCTAAGAAAGAAATATGACAAAATTTGTGATAGCACAAAATTTGACAAAATTTCCATGAAATAAAATCATGACAAATTTTGTACGAATAATTTTGTCAAAATTTCGTATAGAATAAAATTTTGTCAAATTTTCTTTAGAAATAAAATTTGACAACTTTCTATAGAAAGTGACGTTTAGGGATCCGCGCTTTATAGTAACACGATACGACCGAATGCTGACAATTCCTCGCATGGGGTGTTATGAGACTATATATCTAACCCATGGTACAACGAGTTTCGGATGAAATTTTGCACACTTAAGCTCCGTAAGCAAATCTGGGAGCGGTTTTTAGCGGGGGCTAATATCAATAATGAAACCGAATGTGGACCAAAGCTTGCATGATTGTTAGATACCATATACCTTAAGCACTATGGACAAATTTCTACCGTCCGATGAACTTTGCTCCTCCAAGAGCTCCCAAAGCCAAAATCTGAGCGTCGGTTTAGAGTGGGGCTATCGTAAAAAGGTCCGTGTGGTCCATGTTGCAATACCGATCCGATCTACCATCAATATCAATACTTGCCAAGTTTCAATCGACCAAGCTTGTTGTTCGGAAGTTGCGTGATGTTAACAGACGGACGGACAGCTAGATCGACTCAATCACTACACCTCAGAAATATGATAGCTATGGGGTCTTAGAGCAGTGATTTCGATGTTACAAACGGAGATGACAATTAATATACCCGGCATGCTAGGTGGAGGGTATAAAAATTATTTATTCGGCACTTTGAATTATTTCTTAATGTTGGGTTTTCCTAACTCCTAAATAATTTTAATCAGGCATTCATTATATATTATTTTATTATTTATTTAAATATTGGAGTAAAAAATATTCTGTAATTTAGAAGAAATTGTACGAATTTAGAACCTTCTTACCACTGCGGCTCATGGAATTGCGTCCCACACACTGGTGGTCTGGCCCGCGGGTGTGGGGAGTGTCGCCACCGCCACCGGGGTGTCCGGTGTGGCCGCTCAAAGTGCCGAATAATAATTTTTTACCGCTCCACCATAGGATGGGGGTTATTAACTTTGTCATTCTTCGTAAACACGAATATGCCTCTAAGACCATAAAGTATACATTTCATGGGGTCGTAGTGAGAATTGCAGTCAATCTAGATAGTCGTCGTCTTTTGATCCGCTACTTTAACCGAACAAAACAATCTTCGATTGAAACTTGGCACACAGTAAGTGATATTTATGGAATGGTATGGTATTGCAAATGGACCACCATCGGACCCTTCTACGGTATAGCACGCATTATAAACCGACGACTCGATTTGGTGCAGGAGCCTCTTGGAGGACAAAGTTCATCCGATCGCGAGAATTTGTACATGTGCTAGTAGAATGGTACGTAACACCCATCCAAATATTGCGTTCCAAATCGGTTCTGAAGCTTATTATATGCTCCATAAAAACCGATCCCCAGATTTTGGTACGGAGCCTGCTAGTGCAAATTTCATCGAATTTTGATACATGGGTCGGTTTATGTCATAATAGTCTAAAACCATCGCAGGAAATTTGGTCATATCTGAGTCTTAGTTATATAAAGACCTGATGCGCTAAAACGTCACTTTCTATTAGGAATCAATTTTGTCAAAATTTTATTTCTAAGAAAATTTTGAGAAAAATTTTATTTCTATAGAAAATTTTGACAAAATTTATTACTGCTACAAAATTTTGTCATGAATTATTTCAATGAATTTGTCAAATTTTGAGTGCCAAACAAAATTTTGTCCAATATTTTATTTCTATAGAAATTTTGTCAAAATTTATTCTATAGAAATTTTGTCAAATTTTATTTCTATAGAAAATTTTGTAAAATTTTTATTCTATGGAAAATTTGCAAAATTATTTCTCATAGAAATTTTGACAGATTTAGTACTGCACAAAAATTTGTCATGATTTATTCTAGAAAATGTTGTCAAAATTTTATATGCTATAGAAAATTGTCATTTAGTGCTTACAAAATTTGCCAAATTTGTTATCTCATAAGATAATTTGTCAAATTTATTCTCTAATGGAAAATTTGTCCCAAAATTTTTTATATATAAAAATTTTGTCAAATTTCTATCTATAGAAAATTTTGTCAAAAATTTATTGCTATAGAATTTTGAAAAATTTTATTTCTATAGACAATTTTGTACAAAATGAATACATACGTATTAACGTACACTAACTACAATTGAGAAGACGGGTAAGAAGTTTTAAGATACTTGCATCGCAAATGTACGCAACACAAGTAATTCATTATGGATTACCAGCTCCAGTAAATTGTCTATGCAACCATGGTGGCGGTACATAAGATCGGTCTGGCCGAACTTACGCGTCAGCTATTACATGTTAATTAAAATATATTTTATTTTAATATGTTTTTTGTAATTATTACTAAATTTTTGTGTTTTAAGTTATGAAAATTAAAAATTATTGGATGGAATCAGAAAAAATGTTTCTTGCCTAATGTATATATGAGCAAATTTTGGCTATACCTAAAGCTAATACACGAGAAATAATTTGATTTATTTAAATAATACATTAAATTCATGTTTTTTTCAAAGCCGAGGTCTATAAATATTTTATTATTTTTCCCCTATATTTCCGCGATTACGATATGAATCCTTCCTCAGGGGTCACAAATGATCTATAGAATACATTTCATAAATACATAGATTAAACATTTTTAATTTAAATAAGCTAAATATTAATTACTTTACATTTATTATTTTCATTTACTTTTTATTTACTGTACATTCGTTTTTAATGAAATGAAAACTAAAAATTAGTAATATTGCAGAAAAGAGCCTTAAGGATGCAATGTTTTTTTTCACAAAAATAATTCGTATGTTGCAAGAAAAATGAAATCTTAGAAGAATACATAATCCTCGATTTACGTCGTGATTGGTTCCGGAATTGACGACGTTAATCGAAACGACGTAAACCGAATTAAAAATTGTTATACTTATTCCTAAGTCTTTATGGTTATGTGGGTGTACATAATAAAAAAAAACTTCAAAATAAAGGGAATTCAGTAAGAAATTCAGAAAAAAAATGTTTCTGATGTCATCATCGTTGATACTTAGTATGTTCTTTATGGAAGGCGTTTTTTAAAAATGTGGGCAAAAAGTCGACGACGTAAATCAATGCGACGTAAATCGAAGTTGGAAGGAACAAAATTTGACGACGGTAAATGAACAACGAAACCGAGACGACTCAAATCGAGAACTGTACCAATTAACAACCATTCCAC
>PGFW01075455.1:6959-31580 GCA_003123925.1 Haematobia irritans | reverse complement strand
TACGCCAAGGGTGCCTGCATTTAAATAAAAATTTTTTTTCGGTTATAAAAAAGAAGTTCAAATTCCCACATTAGAATGGGAGAACCAAAAAGGGGATTTTTTTCCCCCAAAAATTTAAAGAAACGGGTTTTCCACCATTTCCGAATTTTCCTCCTGGACGGCCATTTTTTGAGATTAATAAAGATCTTCTTATTTTGGGGACCATTCACCAGAAACCTATTAAAAAATCCCAAAAACCGTATTCTAGCGATTTGATTAAATTGTTTGTACCTTGATGATTGTTATTTTCAATTTTGTCAATAGACACCAATTAAATGTTTGGTTAGATGAGGTTCTCTTTTTTTCATTTTAATTTCGGGCGTGTATAACCTAATGAAAAACTCAATTGATTTCGGTTTGTTGTTGGACCTTTAAAAAAAAAACTTTTTTTCTCTCAATTTTCACAAACCCTTCCCATCCATTGAAAACTTCTTGTGGTTCGGGGAAAAAAACGGGAAACTTTTCCTCTCATCTTTGTTTTTCCTATCCCCTGAAAAATTCATTCTGTTTTCCATTTTGATTATTGTGCCGATTTTTTATTTATCTTATAAAAAGCACGGTAAAGTATGCATTATTATTTTCATTAGGGTGTTGCGGCAAAACGCCTTTTGCTATGCCTACCAAAAAAAAAAAAAAAAACGGCAATCTTTATTTTTAACGGTTCTTTGCTGATTTCCAATTTCGCGCAAGAACCTATTTATAGAAAAAACGAACTTCGTAAAGAGCTGCCCCCGGTTCTTGATTTTAGGGATGCGGGGGGGGGGAGATTTTTCCTATCATTTTACTCCCAATAAAGGTTTAGGTCCCACTTATTATTCTTGTTGAATTTCCATTTTTTTCCAAGAAAAATTTGATTTTTCGGTGATCCGTCAACCGGGGAAATATTTGCAAAATTGCTTTCATTTGGCTGGTTCGCCGGCATGCCAGGAAAAAGTTTCACCGGTTTCCTTTTTTCTTGGTTCCTGGTTCCTTTATTATTTTCTTGAGTTGAACCGAAAATTATTTTTGCAATTTGCTTTTCATTGTTCTCGGGGGCTATCCCCATGGAAAAAAAAAGTCACCGTTTGTTTCTCTGTTCGCTGTTCCTTGATTATTTTTCTGAGTGTAAAAAAATCCCACCGTTGTTACCAAAAAAACTGTTTTTTACTCTGCTGCGTTACTTGGGGGATTTGTTGTAGGTAGGGGGAGATGCGCATTCCCATTGAAATTTTGAGGTGGACTTGGGATCTTCGAAGCAGGAGTTAATTTCACTTAAACAAACGAGAAATCCCAGGTTGACACATTTCGATCCAAAAGCCTTGATCTTGCCCAAAATTCCATCGGGGGAAAAAGAATTGGGGTCACAGCTCCGGACCGGTCGAGGGACTACATTCTAAAAGGACATTTTACAAAATTTTCATTTTTAAATATAGGTCGGCATTTTTTTTTGCCCACTTTTACTCTAAAAAAAACCGTTTCTCCAATTATTTTACAAAAATTTCCCAACCCTTTCCACCTTCTATTTTCCTCCTCAAAGTTTTTCCTATCTAAGGATTTTACTCCTAGTAAAAGTTTACCTTTAAACCTCTGTCACAATTTTACTAAAGTTATTCCACTTGGCCAAAAAAGAAATCTTCTTGGTAAGGGATTATTTGAAAACTATTTTCCTTTAGGGGTCTTTTCTTAATGAAAACAGGACATTAGTTTTTTCGGTTATTCTTCCTAAATTTTCCACATTGCCAAAAGGATCCCCTTAGGTTCCTCGCTTTTCAAAGTCAGCTATTGGACCCATTTTAGAACTCGTGTCCCCGCAAAAAATAAAAAAAAGGCCTGTTTAGGGGTCCGGGCTTTTCTCCGGGAAAGAAAATAATTTACAAACCCATTGTTCATCGCCATTACGTTAAAAAATTCCAAGGAAGACCTTGTTGGTTAAGGGCCCACAAGTGTTGGGAACAGATTACAAAGAATAGGTTACCTTTTTCCTTGTTGGTGTTCCCCAGCTCTTCTACACTGGGACCGCTTTGTTCCAGCTTTTCAAAATATTTCGTTCCATTTCCTTTAAAGATATAGGCCCATATTTCCAAATCCCCAATCTTTTAAAAAAAAAGGGACCCGACCCCCACCCAGGGACTGTTCGGTAACTTGTGGAAAGGACAGGGGGGAAGAAACCCTTTTTTTTTCTCTTGGTGTTACCCAAGAAAAATATTACTAGAATTTACCTTTTTCTGTTGGAGCTAAAGCTTTGGGTTTCGCTGTTTTGAGCCGTGCGTGGATTAAAAAATTTTGGGGTTGTGTTGGTGATGGATTTTTCAAAAAAATGGCGTCTTTTTCAAAAAAAAAATTGTTCATGAGCGGGGGACCATGGGGGAGAGCAAGGGGTTTTACTTATTAGTCACGTTTCCCTTGGGGTTATGGAGTACGTTCTTGGTTTTATTTCCTATTGGACACCTCTATGGGCTTTAAAAAAAAAAAGGTTAAAAAAACCCAAAAACTTATTTAAACTTTAACTTTGGGGATTCAATAGGGGGACCTTTGGGTTCGGCGCCCTTTTTTCACTTCTTACAGCCGCCTCGGGCTGAATATTTCTTGGTTGCTAATTGTGGGGCAATTGCCATGGGGTAACCAAAAACAGAGAAACGGTGGAAATCTGTTTGCGGTACCAAATCAAAAGACAAACGTTTACAATAGGGGGACCAATTAAAAAAAGAGAAAAAAAAATTGGGGCCAAATTTAAACCAAGATTTTGCTTGGGACTCCTTCCAACATAAGGTACCATTCGCGGTTTTACTTGGGGACCGAAGTGGGGCGGGGGGACGCATTCATAGGGCATTTGGACTTACGTTGGTATCCTTTAACGTAACATTTTTTTTCAAACCCAAAAAAAAGGCCATTTTGGTTAAAAACCAAACCCAGGCCCAAATTCCCCAATTTCCTTGCCAGCATAATTCACCAAACATTTCAAACCTCCTTTTTTTCAGGGGCATAGGGGTCTCTTTCCATCTCTTTCCCCAACGTATTTTCGCAATCAAAAGACCCAAAACAAACAAAAGGGCAAACACCCTTAGGGGGTCATTAATCGGATTCTATTTAGGAGGATTTGGGGCCACCACCAATTAACAAATATTGGGCCCGAATTGGCGGGACCCCCCACACCTGGCACACAGGAAAAAAAGAAAAATTAAAACATTTTTTCAAATTGTTAATTTTCTTGTTCGGTTCCGTTCATTTTTTTTATTTATTGGAATGTATTATTATCACTTCACCATTCCTTCCTGCCACCATATATAGGGGGGGCGGTTTTTTATTTGTTTGGTTTGTATTCAATTTTACAAAAAACTTCGAATCGGTTTTCACGATTCCCAAAGAAATTTCTGCTTCTTAGTTTTCCCCAATTCCTTTCCTCCCAAAAACAATGTTTCCCATTTTGGAACCCAATTTTCGGTCTTTGAAAGCATATGCAACCGGAAAATCTAAAAATTTTTCTTGCACAGTTTTTACCAAATTGTTTCGAATTGGTTTTTTCCATTCGGTAAACCCTGCTCCACGGGGAAATTATTTTACCAGGACCCACCCATCATGGGAAGAAAATTGGGACGGAAAAAAAAGGGAAATTATCCAAGCTGGGATTATAAAGTCCCATAAATTCGGGAGAAAGCATTAAAAAAAGAGTTCCTGGGGAAAAAAATAAGGAAACAAAATTAAATGGATAAATAAATTTAAAAACTTTGAAAAAAATCAGGAGATAAAAGTTCGATGGGGGAAACTCGAAGGCTTTCCTAATCGAGCTCTTTACAACCCACCAACCGTGGGATATTTAAAAAGTCTACGGGAAACCATTCAAAAAAAATCTGGGGAAAAAGCAAAAACTCTTAAGCTAAGCTTGGGTTACTTACTCCAAAATTAATTTTTTCCCGCATGGCGGGGGGACAATTTAAAAAAGGATACATTTCCGGAAATTTAAAACCAAAGTAATCGGTTTTTTCAAGATTGTAAAAACTGGAAATAACGGTTATTTGATCTTAAAGGTTTCCAAGTGGAATAATCGTAAAAAACCAAAAAAAAACGGTTTTTAAGATTAACCGGATTACTTTTTAAAAAAAAAGTTTACCATCTCACTAAAAAAAGGTTTTAAAAATGAGGGTACCCGACCAAAAAGCTCTATTGACAATTAATCCGTTTAGGGTTTTTTTGAAAAAGGTTTTTTACAAAAAACCGTGTTAAAAAATTTTCATTTTTTTTTTTAAAGGGCGAGTAAAACCCGCTTTTTCTTCTTGCTTTTAGGGAACGGGGGGGAAGATTTTCCCCATTAAAGGAAAATTATTATATTTTTTAAAATTTTTTATTTTAAAACACACTTGGTTTTTCCGATTAGGACTAAATTTTAATAAAAACCGCCTTTTTAATAAAAGGCCGGTTTATTTGGGGGAAAATTTTTGGTTTTTATCCAAAATTAGTTATTACCCTTCCACCAGCTTTTACTGTTTGGTACCCAAAGGGATAATTTAAGGTTTTGTTTTGCAATTTGTTTGTATTGTAAAACCCGCCAAGGAAAAATTTAAGTTTGGGTCATTAAGGGGCGGACCCCATCTTTTTATATTTTTTAACCGATCGGGGGGGCTTAGGAAAATTTAAATTCTTTGAGGGTCTATTTTAGCGATGTCCGGTCTTGTTTTGTCTTTCTGGTCCGTTCTGGGGGGTCTGTTATTATGTAAACTTTTTCGTGCACAAAAACAAAGCTAACAGCTCTCGCCAAATTTTAAAGTTTCCGATCCGTCCTCAAAAAAAATTTGCATAGGGCGTTTCTTGGAACAGAGGAACAATCGGCTATTTAAGTTTTGGAAAAAAATTCGGTTTTCAGGATTTTAGGAATTAATAAGGCTGCCCATATATTAAATTTGTATTCCCGATTTTGGTTCATTTTAGGTTAGGGCACGTTTTATTCAAAGAAAAACCCAATTTTCGTTGAAAAAAAAACCCGTTACAATTCCCCAAAATATTTTATTTGGAAAATCTCAAAAATTTTCCTGGCAAAAAATATTTTTTCAAGCCCCAAAAAATCGGTTTCAACATTTTTTAGATTTTATTAGCTCCCCAATTATATAATCTTTTCGTTTCCGATTTAGGACCTCATTATGGAACCCAGGAAGCGCAAAAAGTTTTTTACCTAATCGGGATTCTTCGTTGAAAAATTTTTTTTGCCCAAACAAGGAAGGTAGGAATTGACCATTTTCTACCAATTGCTTGGTTAAATCTTGTTTGGGATTGAAAAATCGGTTTTTTTTCAAAATTTAGATTATAAAGCTTTTCCCATATTATTAATCTTTCGTCCGAATTTTGGAAAACTGACATCGGGTTCACCAAAAAAAAGCCAAGGATTTTTTTTTGCCCCGCGACTTATTGCCTTTCCAAAATTTTTGGCAAACAAAAGGCGGGTTTACATTTAAATTTAGTATCGTGTGTCAAATGTGTTGTTGAAAAAAAAATCGGGTTCACAAAATTTTTAGTATTTATTTTAGCTTCCATATATAAAATTCCTTTCGCGGTCCGGATTTGGGAAACTTATATGTTCCAACAAAAAGGGGCCAAGGAATTTTTTTGCCGCGATTGCTTTCAAAAATTATGCAAAACAAAGGGTTACATTTAATAGTATCGCCGGTGGTCCAAATTTTTTTTGTTTTTTTTTTAAAAAAAAAAAAAAAAATCGGTTTCAAGATTTAGATTATTAGCTCCACACATTATTTTATAATTCTTCTCGGGGCCCGATTTTTGGGGGGGGAACTTATAATTGTTCTTCAAAAAGGGCCAGAGTTTTCGTTCTGGGATGTAACCTTTTACAAAAAATTTGTGGCCACAAAGCCGGTTACTTTTTAAACGATTTTACTATAAGTATGTGCCAAATATGCGTCAACAAATCCGGGGATTTCAAGATCTTAAGGATATCTTGTAAGGTTCCCCATATTTAATAATCTTTCGGTTCCGGATTTGAAATTTATATAGCCTCCCAAAAAAATCTTTTCCGTTTGATTGCTTTCCAAATTCCGCACAGGGGAGGTTACGGTTTTAGGTAGTATCGGTAATTTGTTGCAAATTTGGGTTGGAAACAAAATTCGGGTTTTTTGCAGATTTTAGATTTTATGGGGGCCTTTTCCCATAATATTATTCTTTTCCCGTCCCGGATTTGCAAAAACTTTTCATTATGAACCAGGGGGGGGGGGCAAGTTATTACTCCATGTTACGTGAAAAAAATTTGTCGCCAATAGGGGATAGTCAGGGGGAATTAATTATTTCTAAAACTATTATTTTACAATTGGTTTCAAAATTTAGTCAAAAAATTCCGTTCAAGAATTATATATTAAAGCCTTCCCATTATAAATACGTACACCAAGGGAGTCTCTCGGAAATATGCGCTAGACTGTTTACCCAAACATTTTTTTTTCAGGACCCATTTTCAATGGGAAAAGTTTTTCCTCGCAAGTTAAAACTTGGGCATTAGCGTTTTAGGGCCGATTTTAAATCATGTTTTTAATTTCTTAGAAACAAGGGAATTTTTGTAAGGAAAAAGTAAAAAAAATTGTTTTCTTTCTTTTATATAAGCTTCCAGGCGCAAAAAAAAAATTTGTGGACAAGTTGAGATGGGTAAAACACAAAAAATTTTGGGCCCTTTACATTAAAGGGGTGAAGGGGTTATAAAATATTTTAGGGTCGGGGGGCCCCGCCCGGGACTTAGGACATTTAAAACTTTTACCTCTTGTCTTTTTAATTTGAACAAAAAAAAAAAATTTTTCAAACTTTTTCAAATTTAAAACTTTTTTTAATTGGAAATATTATATTTGGTTTTTGATATTTTTGTTTTTTTCCTTGGTGGGGCATTGGTTTCAAAAAATGACTCATGGATTTTGGACACCAAATGGATTTTCTTCTTTTAATCTCTGAGAATTAAATTTTTTTCTTTTCTATGAGAGGATTGTTTCTAAAATTTTCGTTGAAACCTGGAAATTATTTTTATTTTTATTTCCCCACGTCATTTTAAAAAAAGTTGCGATTACAGGGGGCAAAAGAAATAATATTTTACAATTTAAAGAAAAAAAACCCAAAATTTTCTCCACATTTCTTGGCAAAAATAAAGTTGTTAACTAAAAAATCAACGTTTTAATTTTCATGGACAAAACTTAATGATAACAAAAAAGGGTTAAAAAATCGTCAGTTAAAAGGAAAAGCACAATTCCGTTGCACTTTTTTTTTTTTTTTCATGCGTTGCTTTTCCCCCAAACAGGGGGGAAAACCACAGCGTAGTTGTATAAAAAAACCAAAATTATTGTAGGAAAACGTAGAACTAAAGAAATTTTCTTTTGATATAACTTTACGCGCCCAAAAATAATTTCACTTTCCACCCCAGGGTAATCTACGTTCCCAATTGGTTTTTAAATTTACGGGCAATTTCTACTGCCCTAAAATTTTTTACTTATGGCGGCCTTTTGGTGGCAGACAAGCATTTAAAATATTCCTTCCATGAAGGAACAAAAAAATTTCCATTTTAAAAAGAAAACGGATTTACTTATCCGCCTTGTTCCTCAAAATCAGTCAATTTTAGGACATTATTGATTCTGGAAAAAATTGTTTAAACAAAAAATTGATTTTTAATTTATTTTTGGGCAAAAAAATTTACATAAAAGACAAATAAAACCTGTTCTTTGGAAATGACTTTTTTGAAAAGCCACAATGAATAAACAAAGGGGGAAAATTACACCACTTTTAAGAAAAACAGAAAATTTTCTCTCCTAAGAAAAACAGAAAATCTTTTAAGGAACCAATTTAAAGGTTTCCTCTTCCTGTTAAAAGGTTAAATCTCGTTTAAAAAATGTTTAAATAAAGTTTTTGGTCCCCAAAACTAAAAATTTTTTTTTTTTGTTTTGAAAAAAAAAAAAATTAAAACAAACCAAAACGGACGAAAAACAAACCTCGTTTGGTTATCTTCTTTAAACTTTTTCGGTTTTGTCAAAGAAAAAGAAAATTTTTAATATGTTTTTTTCTATTTGTAAAAACAAAAAAAAACGGAAATATTTTAAAATGGGGTTTCATATTACAACATTTAATTATTGGGACAGGTTTTATTCGACAAGTAAAATTTCTATATGGGGAAAAAAAAAATATTAAGGGTGTAAAGGTTTACTTTGGGAACACACTTTTTACTTTTCTAAGCAACTTCCCTACCATTTAAGGATTGGACCGGTGATAATTAAAACTTTTGTTCCGAAATTTCCCGTTTGTAAAACAACAGAATCCAAAAATTATTGCTCTAAAAAGGGGGACGCCATTTAAAAAAGTAATATATATTTTTTGTGTGTGGGGGTCGTGGCGGTGAAATTCTGAAGTCGAATCTTGAGGGGGGGGGGGGCACGATGGGTCCGGGGGTTCTGTTTGGGGACAAATGTCACGGCTAAAAACTTTCCGAGAACGGAACATCAGCTTTACTTTCGACCCTCTTGGGGAAACTTGAAAGCCACAAAAAAGGTCTACATATTTGGTTGGTTGGATTGTAGGTCGGATGGGGGCCCAATTATCGGGTTCCGCCACCTTTTTTTAACGGTATTAAAAGGGCCTCCAATTTATTAAAACGGGGAAACCCCAAACAATTTTGGGCTTGGCCGATCCTTCTAAAAAGGGAAGCAAAAAGATTTTTTCAATTTCCGATTTTCCGCTTTGAAAAATTTTGGTTTTTTAACATAGGGTTTTAAGTAATTATGGGTCTCTTTGACATAACCCATGGCCAAAATAATTGTGGGGTCCCACCCCATTTTTCGGGGTCCCATAATGTTTATGAAATTAATAAGGCTTTTCCCATATAAACCGGATGAATTTCCCACCAAATGGGAACTGGGAAAACTTTTTAGTCTTTAAAAGTTGAAAGGGGGCGCTGTAAATCTTTAATTCGGGTGGGGGCTGGTCCAACTCTTTAAACCTAAAAAACCCTTAAAACCCTAAGATATTTAAAAACAAACCGATACCCCGGAATTTGGGGGGGGGGCTTGCCGGAGGAAAGGCCAAATTTATCAATTTTTCCGAAATCCGCGCTGAAAAAAAGATTTTGGTTACGATTTCTGGTTGTTGGTATTAATGGTCGCTCTAAACAAAACTATTTGACAAAAAAGAATTGGTTTTTCCACATCGGTCCAAAATAATTTATTATATTTTTAGCCCCCATTGAGTGAGAGAGAGAACCGGATTTTCCCCGATTTGGGGATTTTGGGCGGACAAGCCTTTCTAAGAGAAACAAAATTCATCCGATTTTCCGGCTGGGCCAATTTGGGTAAAACCATTGGGTTTGTTAATATTAATGGGTTATTCTAAAAACCATGCCAGAAAATCTGGGGTTTCCACATCGGTTTCCATTAATTATTATATAAAACCCGATTTTTTCCCCCGAATTTGGGGGCGCTGTTGCGAAGGGCCTTTAATGAAGAAAAAAGGGGCAAAAATTTTCATTTTCCGTGAATCCGGCTGGACTAAATTTTTGGTACATAGTTTGTTGTAAATATGGTTCTCTTAACCCAAAACTATTTGGCAGGGAAAAATTGTGCGGTCCCAGCAATTCGGGGGTATAAACTTTCAGATTACAATATAGCTTTTCCCATAAACAAGCGATTTTTTCCCCCCTGGAACATTTTGGCTTGCGGAGGGGCCTCTTAAAGAGGGAAGCAGAAAAATTTTTTTCATTCCGATCCGGAAACTGGACAATTTTTGGTTACATGCGTGCTTCAAAGTATATTGGCTATCTAAACGAAAAAAACATCGCCCAACGAAATTATTGGGTTTTCCACCACTCCGGGTTCCAATTAATTATATAAGTAGCTCCCCATTATTAGCCGGAATCACCAAGGGGATTTTGGACCTCCCGGAGCTCTTCTTTGGAAGACCCTAAAATTTTTTCATCTTGATTTTCTTCAGTTGAAAATTTGGGTTTAAACGTCGGTGTTAATATTAGTGGCCCTTCAAACACCAATTGCAAAAATGGGGTCGACATTTTCCGGTCCATTAAGTTATACGCTTATTAGGGGCCCATAATAAACCCATCCCGCAGGACATGTTGTGGACCTCCGGGAGCCCCTTTGGAAGAGGGACAAATACAAAAAATTTATTCGATTTCGGTTTTGGGAAAAATTTTCGTACGTGTGGGGGTTAAAGTTTATTAATGGATATTTTTAACCAATAACCCATTTTTGGCCAAATGAAAAAGTGGGGGGTCATTTTATTTTTCAATTCCCATTTTAACATTTTTTCACTATTAATTTTAGGCCCCATTATAGCAAACCGAATCCCCCAAAGATTTGGTTTGGAGGCCCCGCACCCTTGGAGGAGCGCCAAATTTTCATTTCGGAGAGGTTCAGTTCGAAAATTTCTTGGGTACATTGTTGCTTTAGTATATTGGCCCGTTAAACCAAACCATTAAACCTAAACTTAAGCGTTCCAATAAATCCGGCTATAGTTTTATTTTATTATAAGGCCCTTTCAAGATAATAAAAAAATTTCCCGGGATCCCCCAATTCCACACCAAAAAATTGGTCCACATTCAAGTTATTTAACACTTGTTTAATTATAGGCCCACAATTGTTTTTACAGTCGGGGGAACCCCCCCCCATTTATCTTCAATTCTTGGGGACTCTTTCTTTTACGTTACCGTGCAAAAAAAAGTTTTTTTCATTTTATTTCAATCTTCGGTTAATTTATTGGTTAAACTTAAACCTTACACGCCAAAAAAAACAAACATAATTTCTCTTTCCAAAAACGGAAAATTTTTTAAGAAAACATAAAGAAAAACAAAAAAGTTGTTCGTTTTCTTTCATTTGCCTTTGTCCGTATTAAGGGGAAGTTTGTATTTTTGGAAGTTTAAAGGTATAATTACTGTTTTGTGTATAAAAAACGTTTTTATTTTCTTTTTTCCCCATGGGATGTTAAAAAAAAAAAAAACCAAAAATTTCAAATTTTTTTTAAAGGGGGAAAACAAAAACACTCAAAAAAACAAAAAAAAAAAAAACATTTGTCTTTCTTGCTGAAATGCTGCATTTCTTTTCTCTTTCCAAACATCTTTTCTCACATCCACGGAGGTTTTTTAGGTTCTGTAAAACACCTTTTTTTCCTGGTTAATTTAACCCAAAAACACATGTACGGCCAAAGGCGAAAATTTATTTACGATTTTATAAATTTTTGTAAAATTTTTTTTACCCTTTTTCCCACCTGGACGGCGGGGGAGAAAAGAAAATCGGGGAACCGCGGGACCATGGCACCTTTGTCTAAGGGAGCGCAAACACACAACTTAAAACACTGAAGCTTTGTTACCTTGTTATGGTTGGAATCAATAAGGATTAGAGGAAATATCCCCCATATGTTGGTGTTAAGTTAATGTAGTTATATTAAAACCATTAAGCTTTGGGGCGGGGGCGCCCACCGAAAAAAAGCCCCGGGGAGGAAAAGGAGTGGAGAAGAGCGCGCGAGAAGTGTTATTTACAGAAAACAGGAAAAGAGCATGTAGTTGTGGCGAAGCGGGAAAGGCAAGGTGGTTTGCTAGGTCCGAACTGTGGGCATTTTTTTTTGTTGGCGGCAGAGGGTCAGTGGGTTTCGTAGATCGGCTCCGCTTCGAAAAGAAGAACAAAAGAGTTTTTTTTTTTACAACAAGTCATATGTTCCGGCGAGAAGATATTTGCGGAGAAGAGGGAGTTCCGAAAAAATGGTTCACAACGAATTTGTTAAGCAAATGGGTGTAGGTGATAGGTTTTTAAATTTGGCAAAAAAAACGTAAAAAAATTTGGTTGGTGTTGAGGTGTAGAAGAGAAGCGGTGGAAGAGGGTCAGGAAAAAAGGAAAACAGTGTTATTTGATATTAAAACGAAACGTAAATGGGGGGAAACTGTGGTTTGTGTTCAAAATAAAAAAATAAACCTTTTTTTTTATTGAAAAGAAAATAAAAAAAAAATATTTCTTGTAAAAAACAAAAACGGGGGGGAATTTTTTGGTGATAAAAAAGTTTAAAATTTTTTCCGAAAGCCCCATTCAAAAAACAAAAAAAACTCTAATTAAAGGGAAAAAAAAGAAACGTTTTTCGGTACCACGTTTTTTTCCATACGGTTTTTCTTTCTTTGGTGCTATTACATTACCTTTTTTTTGTTTCTAAATACCCTATTTACACCCCACGTATGGGGAACTAACTCCCCACCCAAAATTTAGGAAAGAACACGGATGTTGAAAGGAAAAGTTTAAGGATTTAACCAACAACCCAGATTCAATTCGATATCTGTTGGGATGAGCAGGAGTCTTTTTGTAGAAGTTTTCTACGCAATTTTTCCAATGGCGTGAGCAGGCGGATACATTTAAGATTAAAAGAAAAATGGAGGTAAACTTCTATGGCAAAAGGGGACAAAAAGGTTTTTCAGGTTTGTTTTCCAAAACTTTTTTTCCAAAACCCCAATTTTAATTTTTTACTTTGGGATAACGTATTTCGATTTATGTAAAAACAAAAAAAAATAAAAGAAATAAGGAAAAAATTATTAAGGGATTTTTTTACTAAAATTCAATAAATTTCAAAAAGGCGGCCAGAAAAACCATTTTTTGGGGGAAAAAAAAAAGTTACTCCAAACTTTTTAGATAAAAAAAAGGGGCCCTTATAGTTAAAAAAAAAAAAAATTCTTATCGAAAAAATTTTATAATTCTAATTATTTCAATAACAAAAAGCAGGACTTTCATGCTCGTGTTGGGGAATTATGTTAACTGGGGGAATTCTTTTGCTTGTTTACCAAATGGTTTTTATGGGATTTAAAACATAGAGCAAAATTATTTTATTTTTATAAAGTAATTAACAAGTTCAAATAAAAAGATTAAACATAGTCTAATGAAGGGGGGCATTATTTTGGAACAAAGGGGAAATAAAAAGTTTAACTCGGATCTAAAAAATTAAATTTATTATTGTTTTTGTAAAAAAAATTATTGTTTTGTTTAAAGAATTTCAAGTGAAAATTGGTGGGAAAAAAATATGAAAAATGATTATGGAAAAACTAGAAATTTTAAGGAAACTTCAAGAACTTGGGCAGTAATATTAAGCAATTTTTTTTCAATAATAATAAAATATATGTAATTTTTTTCATTAATATATTAATAATAAAAAACTTTTTAAAAACCGAAAAGTTTAAAAAATTTTCTGTTGTTTCGAAAAAAAAAATTTTCCTCCATTTCGGTATTTTCCAGCGTTTATAAAATCTTTGGAAAATTAGGAACAAATAATCTTCCTTAAAAAATGGTTATTTATTGTTAGGAAGATAAAATCTTTAAAAAATTACTTGGAAGGATTAAGTTACAGTTTGGAAATGGCCCAACCCGCCTTGGCATTTTTTTACCACCCCGGGCCATTCCGGTTTCTCAAAATTCCAGTTTTTCGGCGGACCACAAGAACACCAAAAAAAAGATTTCTTCAGCGTTCTGAATTTTAACCATTTTATTATTTTGAGGGGATGGTTGGTTATTTCTTGGATTTAAAAGTTTTTTAAAAAAAAGTTTTTTTGTTTTTTAAAATTTACACGCAAAAAAAAAAAAAAATTAAAATTACCCACCGCCGATTTGGAACAAAAAAAAAACAAGCTAACATAGGCCCAGTGGGATTAGTTGTGCCGGTTCAGGCGCTGGACGCAGCCAGATGTTGGGCTTTCTTTTTTTTACCAAAAAAATTTGGGCGGAGGCCCTTCCGGTGGTTTACCACGCAGAGGAAAGGGACAATTATTGACATCACCTTTCAAACAATGTTTCATAAGAGCAAAAAAAAGTTAATTTTTTGGCTATGGGTTTACCATGTTACAACATGGATTTGTCCACTTAAAAATGTTTTATTTTTTTTTTTCTAGTTTTAAAAAAATTATAACCTGGGGTTGGGTCCCGAAAATCAGGTATTAAACCAATGATTTTCCGGAGAAAATTAAAAACGATTTTTGGGGTTTCTTTGCGGGAAAAAAAAAAAAACCATGTTTTAAAAAACCATGGGTTCAAACCAAACCCAAAATAAAAGAAACATTATTTTTTTTGCCATTCTTAAAAAACATGTTTTGAGGTTGAATCTTTATTTCCTTTTCTTCTGGTTGGCAATGGTTAGGTTAATTGCTGGGGGGGTTACCAATTTTGGACGGCGTTGCGGCCAAAAGCTGTTGTTCTCTTCAGTTGGTTTTCACTTGGCATTTGTCGGGTAACGGGGGGGGGGGCCGTTTGTCGGACTCGGCACTGAATTTAAAAAATTGGGGAAAAATGTTGTTCCCTTTGTTTCACTTTTCGAGGCTTAACCATTTGAATTGCGGACATGAAGTTCAAACCCCAAACTGGTTGTGAATTTCCATTTAAATGGAACTGAATACGTAGCCGGGCCTCTCGTGGAGGTCGAGCCAATTTTTGCTCGGACTCCGGGGGGGACTTCCAAAAGGCATTCATTCAGTCCTCGGACTCTGACTCCGGGGGTTAATATAAAAACAAAAAATCTTAATTTTTAGTTGAGCCAACTTAATTTCGTCGGTTTCTTTATTGTGGGGGGTTTACCGTTAAAATTTTGGATTAGATAATAAAACAAATGTATCGTAATTTTATTTATTTTGTGGAAAAAAAAAAGATGTTTTTTTCTTTAATCTTTCCACTCATTTTTGATTGCCAAATTTTGAAAACTCTTTTATATTTTTCAAAATCAAATTTAAGGGGGCAATATTTGCCATTTCATTGTCCTTTAATAAATAAAAAAATAATGATATAAAAAAGGCCATTCTCACAGAAAATATTGGAAAGGGGGCCACAGGGATTTACATAAACTGTCGTGTCATTTTTTATTAAGCATGGTAAACAGTTTAATGTAATTTATTAAGGGGTGAACAAGTAAAGGGAAAGTTTTTTTTCCAAAAGGTCGGGAAAAACGGGGGTTTTGCATATTTAATATTTTACAAAATTTGGTTGATTAGCCATCCTTCTTCAAATCCTTTTTAAAATTTTGGATTGCGAGGAGTTTTTGAATATTTCTTACCCAATTCATGGCATTTGAAATTTGGAAATCTTTGGACAAACGATTTAGACCAAAAAAAAAAATTTGTTTAAAAACCAAACTTCTACAAAATTCTTATGTACCTCAAAAAAGTTTTTTAAAAATTCTAAAACGGTTTATGGGGACCCCGAAACCCACCAACTTTTTTTAGGTTAAAATAAAGCACCATTAATTAAAGGAAAAACCGGCAGCAAAAAAATTTGTGACCAGTCTCTTCCAAAAAGGGACAAAAACAAAACTTTAAAAAAAACAAGCACCTTTCCCAAAGTAAGATGCGGACTCCCCCACGACATATGGATGGTTCTTTAATTTTTTTAAGCTTATTCTTAATCAAATTTTTATAACTGTTTTTTATACGTTGTTTTTTTTAAAAAAAAGGGGCGGGCAAATTTTAAACTTTTTTGTTTCAAAAATTTAGGGTTAAAAGAAAAAAAACACAGGAGGTAAAAGAACAAAATTTCATTTTAAAAAAAACAATGAGGGAAAATCATTTTTACAATAAATTTTTGTCGGACAAAAAATTTTGATCAAAAATTCCAAAATCTTGAAAAAATTTTGTTGTGAAATTTTTTGGAAAATATTTGAGGGGTTCAAAACACCGTTTTCTGAAGGAAGCATTTAGAAATCCATTTTAAAAAAATATTTATAAAAAAAAATTGATTTAAAAAAAATTATTTTTAATTTTTGAAACAAACAAAACCTATCCAACCAGGGAAATTTTTAGAGCTTTTTACATCAAAACGATAACCATTTGAGAACTTCGGACCATTCCTACGCTTGCATGCCTAAAAAAGGAAGAGTGATGCAAATTTCAAGCTGCGAGGAAAAAACGGGTTGGTGAAAACATTGGGAGGGACTGTCCGTTGCCGGTAGTGAGCAGAAGTCGGCCATTTTGGTGGCAAAGAAAAGTTTAGGACGGCAGAAAAGGCGATTTCCCGGAAAGTAAAAACATTTGCGAGTTGACGATTTTGGAGCGGGGACGCTGTTTGTTGGCTTGGGGAAAAGTTCTGAAGGTCGTGCGGGGGGCCGGGGGATATAACCTAATATAATATATAATAAAAGGAAGATTCTACATTTCGGATTTTTCTTAAAAGAATGCTTTTTCAAAATTTCCTTTCAAAATGTTTTTGCGTTTGGGAAGGTAGACTCCGGGTGTGTAATAAGGTTTTAGTATTTGTTGCCAGGTTAGAAAGAACGCGCCAATAATTTACAAAAAAAAAAATTGTGGACCCCCGGATTGGAAACAGAGGTAGTTTTTGTTCAGAATTCTAGCAAAATTCTGGGGCCGCACAGAGGAGGGGCTAATTCGTAGGGCAAAGAAACAAAGTGTGGCGGCTTGGTTATTAAAAAGTGAGTGGGGGGAAATATTTATCTGTGGAAGTGTATTGGTTAATTTAATAACGTGGCAATTTTTTCAAAGTAATAAGATAGTAAAAAGTGCGAATTATTAATCCATTCAGTCAAAAAAAAAAAATTAGTTTTGTTTGACGAAGTTCGGTCTTATTTAGCAGTGGAGTGTGTGTAGTGGTAGTGTGTTGGGAAACACCTCTATGTTTTAAAAAAAGCAATAAACATTTTGAGAAAAATTTTGGGCTATATTAATAAAATATAGTATAAGGAGAGTGGATGGGTGTCGGGAGTGTGAGAGTGGGAAATTTGCTTATAGAAATAAAAACCATTTTTGAGAACAGAAAAATTTTGGCTATAGAAATTAAAAAATTTTTTGAGGGGAAAAGTTTGCGCTCTTATAGAAAGATTTAAAAATTTTTTTAAGGAAAAGCATTCTTGCAAAATAGAATTTTTTTAAAATTTTATTTTTTGAAGAAAAAAAACTTTTTTTTCTTTATCTTTTCGGGGGGGGGAACCCAATATCCTATAAAAAAGAAAAATTTTTATAGAAATAAAAAAAAAATCTTTTTCTGGGGGGACAAAAAATTTTATTCATATTAGAAATAAAAATTCTTGGACAAAAATTTTCTTATAGGAAAATAAAAATTGACCAAAAAAATTTTTCTATTGGAAATAAATTTTTGACCAAAAGTATCTTATACAAAAAACAAGAAAAATTTTGGGGGGACCCAAAAATTACATAGAAATAAAAAAATTTTTTGGACCAAAAAAGTTTTATTTTAGGGAAAATAAAAATTTTTTACCAACAATTTGCTATAGAATAAATAAAAAAAATCTTTTGGACCAACAATTTTTCTTAATTAGAAAATAAAGAATTTTGGAAAAAAAAATTATTTTTCTTACTTTAAAGGGGGACGCAATGGGAATATGTTTTTAACAACAAAATTTTGTTCTAATTTAGAAAATGAAAAAAATTTTTGACAAAAAAAAATTGTCCTCTCCTATAGAGAACTTAAAAAATTTTCTTGGACAAAATTTTCTATTAAGATAATTAAAAAAAATTCTTTTTACATAAAAATTTTCTTATAGAAATTTTTAAAATTTCTGGACAAAAATAAAATTTTTTTTCGTTTAATAAAAGAAATTAAAAAACATTTACGAGAAATTTTCTTTCCTATAGAAAATTCAAAAAATTTCTTTGACAACAAAATTGTCATATTCAAGAACCATAAAATTCTTGGACCCCAGAGAGGAGAATTTTCTATTTTTAGAAAATTTTTAAAAATTTCCTTTGAACAAAATTTTTTCAAAATTTTTAGGAAATAAAATTTTTACCAAAAAAAAATTGTTTCTATAGAAAAATTAAAAATTTTTTTGGACAAAGAATTGTCTACTTAGGGAGAATAAAAATTTTGGGACTAAAAATTTTGCTATAGAAATTTAAAAATTTTGGGGGGACAAAATTTGTTCTATTTAAGGGAAATAAAAAAATTTTGGGTACTAAATTTTCTATAAAAATAAAATTTTTTTAACAAAAAATTTTTTCTTATAGAAATTTAAAACAAAATTTTTTTAAAGCAAAATTTGGGTTTCTATAGACAATTTAAAAATTTTTGGACAAAAAAAAAATTTTCTATAGGAAAAAAAATAAAATTTTGAAAAAAAAAAAAATTTTCTTATAGGAAAATTTTACCCATGATTTTAGGAAAGGAATTTTTTCTCTGGTCCAATTTTTTTTAACCCTTTCGACATATGTATAAGGTATATTGGGTCTTAAAAATTAAAAAAATTTAAAAAACAAATTAAAAATCGATTGTTCGAAAAAACATTTGTTCTAAAATTTAAATTTTCTCGGTGTTGGGGCATTTTTAAAATTTTTTCAGGCTTCAATCTTGCTAGGTCTAAACATTCTAGGGGAAATTTATTCTTCAAATTACCATTTTTTTTTCCGTTAATTGGGAAAGGGTTGCTTTTTCATTTTACAAGTTCATTGTACTTACTCCATTTGGTTTATTCCGAAAATTAATTAAAACAAACAAATTGGAACAAAAAACACTTTATAACATCTTGCGGTTCAAAACCCCCCCAAACTTTTTTAAAGGGTTAACAAAATTGGTCCTCTTTTTTAGAACAAGGGAAAAGGTAAGGGAAAAACTCTAACAAAGTTTTGTCGGGGCGGGGGCGCCGGGGGGGGACATATATTATTTAAACCCTGGCCATCCACTTTTGTTACGGAAAAAAATCTTTAAATTTTTCCGGATACCATATTCACCATCGCGTTCCCAAAGAATGTGTTGGGTTTCTATTATAATTTAAAAGGTTGTGTTACCCAAGAAAATTACATTTTTATTTACAATTTTAAATTATGCCCCCCCAAAACCCGATCTGGGGACAGGGGGAAAATTTGATTAAGGACTTTCTCTTACCATAAAATCTATAGACTCAAAAAAAATTTAAAAGGTTCGGGGGCTAATGCCACTAGGGGCTTGGAACCCACAATGTTAGTAAAAAAAAAAAAATGGGGGGGGAAAACATTTTTTTTTAAATCTGGGAAGGGCAAATTTAAGAACAGAACTTCGCAGAAAAAAAAGTTCGTTATTTATGAGTTTTTAAATTCGTCGGAATATATAGTGTAATTAGGGAGACAGTTTTAAGAAAAAAAAAAAAATCTAGATGTTTCATTTTTTACCAACACTGTTTTTTCGGAACTTAAAAAAAGGGCCAGTGGGCGATTTTACAAGGGGGGGGGGAAAAATGTTTGGGGTATTTTTGGGGGGGGACCATTTTTTGTGGTTTTCGAAATTTCAGAAAAAAAAAAAAAAAAGACAAAGTATTTTATATGGGAGCATTTTAATAAATTTGAAATCCTGAGACCGACTTTCTTAAACCCAAAATTTTGGCCAACCGCATTAGCTACAAATGGCTAAATTCTTAACTCCCTGTGTAAAAATTTTTTCCAATCTAAAATAGGAAGTTTTTTTCAAGAAAAAAAAAATTGGCCCTTCTTTTACGGGTTTTTTTTTTTCATTATTGGAGTGTTAAATGCCGGAGTGCGGGGGAAAAAGCTATTACATGGGGGAAGACTATAATCTAGAAAATCTTTGTGAAGAAACCCGCGATTAAAAAAAAAAACAATTTGGCCACGGGGCACTAGTTACCCAATTGCTTTTAATTGTTTTTTAACTTCCCTTTGGGGCCAAAATTTTTTCAAAATAACTAGAAAATTCGGGGAGCAAAACAAATTGGGGGCCTTGTGGTTTTCATTATTGGAGTTGTTTAAGAAATTTTTCGGGCTCGAAAAAAGCTAATTTAATATGGCGGAGGCTTTTTATATCTAAAAACTCTGGGAATCAGATTTTCAAACCAAAAAATTTGGGGGCCAACCCGCGCAAGTAGCCTTACCCAAATGTTTTAATTATCTAAACTTCCCGTGCCGGCCATGTGCAAAATTTCAACTAAATGGCAGTTAAAAAATGGGCCTGCGTGTTGGGTCATTTGAGTGTTAAATCGGCCGCGAAAGCCTATTATATGGCGAGCTATATCTAATCCTCGAACCGATTTCAACCAAGATTTGAGCACGCCAAGCAACAATGCTTAATTCTACTCCCTGTGCAAAATTTCAACTAAATCGGGAGCCAAAAAAATGGGGCCCTTCTGTGGGGCAAATGAGCAGTGTAAATCGGCCGCGCAAAAGCTAGTATATGGGAGCTATAACTTAAATCATGAAACCGATGAGTATTTTGCGCAAGTTTTCGCAGACTCATAAAATATTCGGATGTACGTGAATTTTTGAGGCAAGATCGGTTGATATACACGGCCAATTATGACCAGATACGGGCTGTGTTCTGGAATAAAGAATAGTATGGATATGGCGAAACTATATTTAATCTGAACGATTGTTTCCCGAAAATCAGAGTTAGGATCGTTCTTGGTGAGCCGTGAAAGCAGGACCCTATACCAAGATATCGTAGGACAATCGGACTAAAAGACTGCGAGGGCGGGTACTTTTGCACACAAAAAAAGATACAAAATTTTGTTCGAACAGGACAGACAGTACGGACAGACAGACAGAGCAGACAGACAGACGGAGCAGTCGCTAAATCGACGTGCAGAAGTTTAATTGTGGAGGAGGACGGATCGGTGTATTACTAGAGCGACACGCGGCTCTCTGTGGCGGTTACAGTACAAATGCACAAGACTTATTATTACCGCGCTACCAGCAGTACGTCCGGTGAAGGGGGTAAAAGATAGTTTAGGCCGAAGTTCGCAGGCGAGCAAGAATTGTGTTTAGCGAGCTCCGACCTAGGCATAAACTCTTGCAGGACTGGCGACTCCAGCAGCGCCTGGCTTAATGAGTCTAAGTGAGCCTCGAAACATCTGGCTGCCACTAACCTAACTACAAATTGCTTGCCGTCCGCGTTCGAGCTTTTCCGTTCCAGCGCAAGGTAACGATTTAAAAAATTTTATAAAATCTTTATCAATTTCTCCTACATTGTTCGTATACGCAAAAGGTTGCTAACACTAAAACAACCTCGTGAAGTGAGAGAGAGGTGGGTGTGAGGGTAACGAATGCAATTAGCCGAGAAAAGCATAAGTTTTTTTTTTGTGTTCGGAGTTACGGTACTGTGCACAGGTTGCGGCAGGATATTTGACAGAGAATCGAAAGAAGTCACTTTCGTCCCCGCAAGAGCCAAGACCAGCGAAGAGCGCTTTGTTTAGGCGTCAGGTGATTGGGATATAGTATTAGCAGTCAGCGATAAAAGTAACCTTTTTTTCAAAAATGCGCTAAAGCGAGGGATATTTCGAAGGGATTTGTTTTTGGCTTAAACTGTCCTGTCAAAAAGTTGATGATTTGTTTTGGGCAAAAGTATGTTGGCGGCCTATGTGGACCATACCTTAGGTCTTTATTGAAATTGTTTGGGTTTACGATGCCTGGCAAACAAATAGATTGTGTTTATCACAAAAAGGTATATACTGTTTCTTCTGAGAGAGAAGACGATTCTTTGGCTTTGTCTAAAATTGGGAATTGGCGAAGAAGAGAATTTGCGTTTTTGTGTGTGGTAGCGATAACGGAAAAAGGGCACAGAAAACCCAATCCACCAATTAGCTTCTTTATTATGTTCGCCAGGATATCGGACGCGCCGTGACAAGCGTTATTCTTTTGCCAAGGATTGACAGTGTGTCGACGTGTCTTAATTGTCTTTTATGCTTTGCGTTCTTGTGGAAAATGTCCTTCTGCGGCGTCCTAAAAAAAGATTGTCGTGAAGGTCAGAAGGATTGTTGCATGTGCTGTTAAAAATACGAATGCAAATTTTGCTTAGCAGGTAGAAGACGCCCAGTTTCCGGCGGGGTGCGTGGAGGAGTGAGGGTTCAATTTTTTTCCCTTGTCCAAAAGTCGATAAACGTTACTTCAATGAAGTTCGTACTTGTGCGCTTCACGGCCACAAAATGACATTTTTCTCTCCGAATACGGAAATTTTTTAGACAAACAAAGTTCGTTTCTCATTTGCTTGTTCGCTGTAAGGAAGTGGTATTGGAAGAGAACAGTATAGTCACTTTTTTGTGATAAACGTTTATTGCTTCTTCCAGGATGTAAAAGTAAATTTCATAAAGACCAAACTAACAGAAAAAACATTGCTGTTCTTGCTGAATTAAGGCATCTTTCGCCTCACATTTTTTCTCACATCCACGAGGGTTTTTATTCTTAACACGCTTTTCCTGTAATACTAAGCAATGTAGAAGAAAATTATTACAGATTTTTATAAATTTTTAAATTGTATTTGTTACCTTTCGCGGCTGGACGTAGATCGGGAGAACCGCGGACCGGATGCACTTGGTGGGGAAGCCAAGCACACTGAGACCACGGTGAGCTGAGTTAGCGCTTTATGGTCATCAATACGATAAAGTAGTGCGCATGAGTGAAGGTATATGTGTATATAGCATAGCTTGCGCGGCCCACGAACCGAATAAACAAAGTTTCATGTTAACAGAAACAAACATTTAGTTTGGCACCGTGGAGCAGGGGTTGCTACGTCCGACTTGCATGCCAAGGGTTTTTTTTAACATATATTCCAGATATGTTCGGAAGATTCCGAAAAAATTTTCAACATTACATTGTAGTATATTAAATTTTGAACTGTAAAATGTGTGTTATTAAAGACCTAAAGTCAGAAAAGAACAGTGTTTGATATAAACGAAATGGACTGTGTAGTTTTTTTTCAAAAATAACTTTTTTATTGAAAAAATAAAAATTTTGTAATAAACGAATTTTTTTGATGATAAAAGTTTAAAATTTTCGAAGCAATTCAAAAAACTCTAACAAAAGAAAAACGTTTTCGGTACACGTTTTCCAAACGTTTTTTTTCTTTGCGTGTATAATTAAGAGATTTCACTTAAAAATGGGTATCATAACATGAAAGAAAAAATGTTTGGGATAAGCTCAACTTGACTTTAATAATTCAGAAAAATTCTTTAAATTTAATGAAATAGTCTTTAAATTTGTTTTCTTTTTTGTTTTGTTGTTTTCTTGACTACAAAGCAAAAAAATCTTTCAAATATAGGACATGGGAGCCACCGTGGTGCAATGGTTAGCATGCCCGCCTTGCATACACAAGGTCGTGGGTTCGATTCCTGCTACGACCGAACACCAAAAAGTTTTTCAGCGGTGGATTATCTCACCTCAGTAATGCTGGTGACATTTCTGAGGGTTTCAAAGCTTCTCTAAGTGGTTTCACTGCAATGTGGAACGCCGTTCGGACTCGGCTATAAAAAGGAGGTCCCTTGTCATTGAGCTTAACATGGAATCGGGCAGCACTCAGTGATAAGAGAGAAGTTCACCAATGTAGTATCACAATGGACTGAATAGTCTAAGTGAGCCTGATACATCGGGCTGCCACATAACCTAACCTAACCTAACCTAACCTAGGACATGTTTTCCAAAAATTTATTTTAAAGAAATTTTTTACTTGAAACATAGCATAATTTCTACTGGTAGTCGAGTCTTAATTTGGAAAATAAAGTTGTCGTTAACTCGTTTTTAAAGGATTTTGATAACATATGAAGAAAAAAGCTGAGAAAGCGAAAAATTAAAATTTGCTTCCTAGAAGCAAGTACACAAAACCCAAATTTAAAAGAGAATTGTGTCTTAAATATATCCTTACTCTCTTGTTCTCCGCTTCTTTGGCTCGGAGATCAATACCAAAATTGCTTAAAGTAAAGACAAAATCTTTGAATCGGCGCGATGCTTTTTCACGTGGCGTGTAAATTCCTCAACTGGCTATTAGTATACTTAGCGAAATAACAGACAACGATTTAAAAGTTAGTGGTTCTTCATGCCATTTATTTAAACCATATCAATAACAGTATTCAATCATATTGCGGCAAAAGCAAGAGATTAAAAAATTCCTGGCAACATCCAAATCTTCCCCCGCGTCCTGTCCGCCAGGCCTTGGTCCTGTTTCTCCCGGCTGCTGCATCCTCCATTATGTTCCCATAAAACTATATCTCTTCATTTTTAAAGAAGCTATGCTTAAAGGTCTAAAGTGGCGGCAGCCGCGATTCTAAGGCCGCCATTCAGGCTCACTTAGACTATCTCAGTCCATCCTGTGTTGATTTTAAAGAAGTAGGAATTTTGGCTCGAAATCCACACCAAAATCCTTAAGAGGAGGTCTTTGGAGTTCAGAAAACTCTTTTTGAGTGCGACAAATTCACGAAATTTATTTTCATTTCTTTTTTAATTAAAATACTTTCATAATTTTTTAATAAACATGTATTAAAAAAATTTTAAAGTATAATATTTTTCTTGATTTAATGATAGAATTAATTTAAGGAAAATTTCGGTCGATATGGAGAATAAAAAATCAAAATGATGGAATTGATTCTGAATGTGAATCAATTCCATCATTTTGATTTTTGATTTAGTGGATATGCGAATATGGGAACTAGTTTTGTTCAAATTTTTATTTTCTACACTTTGCGACATGGGAACTAATTTTGTTAACATTTTTAGTTTCTTCATTTTTTTATGTAGTGTTCACTTTTTTTGCGTGTAGTAAACTTAATTTCATTTGAAGACAGCCATACACAAATATACTTCGCTTGTTAACTATCTCTTAAAGAGAGTTGTAAGTTGAATCTCTGCTAAAGCACAATGACCTTTCTCTTTCATTCTCATTAAGCAAATACTAATGATCTGCAGCAACT
>PGFW01075417.1:0-14998 GCA_003123925.1 Haematobia irritans | reverse complement strand
GAGTTTAATTTGCTACCACTCCTAAAAATTCAAAATACGGAAAAATCGAAATTTTTATATATGAAAACTGATTTTCCATTAAAATTCTGATGCGATCAGCAAGATTTTCTCATATTTAGTTCAATGTAACACACACACAAACACAAATCTCCCTCTCTCCTACTATCTCCAAGAATTTCTCTCTCTAAGAAATTGCGTTGCTAATATCTCTTAGACTCTCTCTGTTCAAATTGACCCTAATCAATCATAAATACACAACATTTCGTACTCACCTTTTGTGCCTTGCATGTGGTGCTTATCGGCTGCACTTCATGTTGTGGATGACGCTGATCATTGATGCATTCAGCACATGCTGGAATCTTGCAAGTTAGACAATACATCGATAGAACTTCTTCATGTTCACCACAAACCGACTCTCTCTGTTGGGCAGCTCCCTTGGGCTTAACCAGATTATGTTTGGCCAAGGGTCCTCTGGCCGGATGGCATAGTTCTCGGCAAGCATCGCAATAACGTATCTCACATTGTTCACACACCAAAGAGGCTACCTTGGGATCGGTTTCACACATTTGACAACGTAAAGCCTCACGGGCACAGAAACGATCTACAATCGATTCCATGGCACGATAGGGTGGTAAATTACGTACACCACCCTCGTCGAAAAAGACAATTTTGCGACACAAAGGAAAGTGGAGGCCTAATAGGTCAGGCACCGGGAGGAGCTGAAGCGGCGGCAGCAGCACCCTGGTAGGCAAAAGATTTGTGCCGGCGTACGATACTGGCCGTGAGGTATTCGAGCAGCAGACCACACCCGAATCGGCTTCACTCAAAATGCTCACCTTATCCGATTGATCTTGATCGGAGGTAACAGATTCTGTACCGGTTGCTGAACTGGCCGTACTGGCGGCTGAACTATTGGACGAGTGACGTGTTGATGGATGTGTGTGATTGTGAGGATGATGTGGATGGGCTGAATTGGCGCCCGAAGGATGTGGATGAACTGTGGCGGCTACACTGTGTATGGTTGCACCGTTTAGAGATGAGCCTCCACTAACGCCTCCAGCACCACCAGTAACCGAGGCCAAAATGGCACCAGGTGTATACGGTGTCTGTATATCCAAAGCACAGCCCAAACAAAGGGCATGGAAGCAGGGTAACAAAACCGGATTAGCAAATAGCTGTTTGCAAGTGGGGCAACGTAATTCGTCCTCCATAATAAAACTGTTTGCAAGGAGCGTGTGTGTGTTGGTGTGGAGGGGGGGTTTTTGAGAAATTACTACTCGCGAGTAAGTCTGGTTTACTAGAATTTAAGCCAAAAATATTTTTTTATCCAAGATAGTGGGAATATAGGAGATTTTAATTAAAGTTAGGCATTCTTATTAAATATTAATTTTTTTTGAAAAATTCAACATACACTTTTTTCGTTCACGTTGGAATATTTGAAATAAGTTTCAACATTTTGGTTGTTATTAATTTTTTTCGTTAATTTTGATTATGTCTATTTCGATTTTATTTTTGTTTCTTGATATTTTTTTTTTTTTTATTTCCTGATTTTATTTAATTTTTCTTTAATGTTCTAGAGATTTCGAATTTTTATTTAATCCCGCCAAAATTTTTTCCTCACTCTACTTTAGCAGGTTGCGGCACACGACTGCTTGTTTTGTTACCGTTATCTGTTAATGGCTGTTATCTTAAATTGGCCAAGCAAAATAATCTAGCTGCTCAGCCACTCACTATTATGATTCTCACATATATTTTAATGCTTTAAATGTTATCACTCTAAGAAGCATCTCGTACTTCTCCTAATGCTTAGGCAAAATTTAAATGAATTATTTTTTTGTTTCCCAACTTCAAACAGAGTAAAAATTTTCAATTCAATTTTTGTTTTTCGATTTTCCGTTTATCCACCATATGTTTTCCTCTCTCAATAAAATTTGCACTTGCACTTGGTTTAACTTTTTTTTACTCTTTTTACTTCGCTATAAATTATCTAAGGTTTTCGCAAAACTCAAATCTATTTTGTATCTTCAATTTCGATTTATTTTTTCACTTTTTCCTCGCATTTCGCAAATTTCTGTTTCAAAATTTCACTTAAAAATTTTCTTTGGATTTTGATTTATTGTGCCTTCAAGCACTTCCTTCCACTGCACTATGTTTGGGGTTTGTCATCGACCGATTTGTTTTGTCTTTTTGCCGTTACCGTGTGTTACATGCGCATCCATCTTAGAGAGTCGAACCATTTCCACGACATCAGATTTCAAATAAATATTCTATAGGCAGCTTACAGGGTTGTTTGTTTGTTGCCAACTTTATATAATGATGTTATGATGTGTGGTTTGTATATGGTGTCTCTCGGCTTCGAAACATGTTGCATTAGTGGTTGTGAAATTCAGTCCAGTGATGGCAAGACAGTGGTTAGGTGAGTCTGATGAAAACTTAAAAATGTATAATTAACCATAAAATTAAAACAAAAAATTATAACTAATTTTAATATAATCAAGGGCAACTATAATTTTATATTTTAATTTCGATTATTAACTGGTTTGTATAAAAATGTTTTGAGTATAATTAATTTAAATAAATTTTTATTCAAACTGTAAAAAAAAAATCCATGAATTTTTTTTATCTGACTTAACAGGTTGGCTGATAAGTCGCCGGTCTGACACATTGATGACGTCGCTAGTATTAAATGCATATTATTTTTATATAGTAACCAACCTTCGAATGACTCATGTCAAAATTTGACCGTTCTGTAAAAGCGAAAGAAAAGAAAAAGAACCATAGTTGTGAGCATAGAGGCGTCTTTTGTGACAGCAACTTTTGTTATTGTGAAAAATAATAAAAAAAAACATTTTTTTGTTCGTGTTTTGATAAAATACTGTTTTCTGAAGGGGAAATAATGACGGTGAAGTCAAAAACTATGGCTTGATAATGAGTTTCCGGCCTCTGCCCAGGGAAATCAAACAATAAATTGATTGGTAAGCAAAAACTCAAGCGTGGGTGACATGCCACGGAGGACGGTGAACACAGTGAACGATCGGCCCGAAAAGAGGTGGTTACCGAGAAAACAAAAACAAAATCCACAAAATGATTTTGAATGACTCGTAAATGAAGTTGATCGAAATAGGCAGAGCCTAAAGATATCAATGGAATGTGTTGGTCATATCATTCATTCAATATTTGGATATGCGGAAGCTCTTGTGCAAATGGGTGCCGCGAAGCTCATATTTGGACCAAAAAACAACAACATGTTTGAATGATTCTGAGTCGGGTGTTTGCTGCTGTTAACTTCGTAATACAACCGCGAAGTTTCAAGTTCGCGTCGAATACGTGACAATGGAAGAAACATGGGTTCATCCTAACACTCGCTGAGTCGAATCGACAGTCGGCTGATTGGACAGCGACCGGTGAACCGCTCCGAAGCGTCGGAACGACTCAAAAAGGCAAAGTAATGGCCTTGTTTGGGAATGCGCATGGAATAATTTTATATCGATTATTCTGAGAAGGGAAAAACCATCAGCAGTGACTTTTGTATGTCGTTATTGGAGGTTTGAAGGTGGAAATCGCGGCAACAAACGGCCCCATAATGAAATGAAGAAAAAGTGTTGTTCACGCAAGACAGAAACGCATCCGTGCCACAAGTCTATTGAAACGAATGGCAAAAATTCATAGGAATTGGGCTTCGAATCTGGCCCCCAGCGACTTTTTGTTGTTCTCAGATCTCAAAAGGATGCTCGCAGGGAAAAAATTTGGCTGCAAGTGAAGAGGTCCGATCGCCAAATGGTATCGAAAAAATTGGAAAGGTCGTTAGAATCGGTTGTATCGCTCTGTGAAGGACTATGTTGAAGTAATAAAAACGAATTTTTGACAAAACACAAAAATGTGTTTTTCTTTCTTGAACCGGGGAGCTTATCCAGCCAGTCTACCGAGTTTTGATTTAAAAAGTTTAATTGGGCGAGTTTGATTTAAAGTTTAATTGGCTTTATCGTTGCTTGTTCCCCCGATTGACTTGACAACTTTGGGGGAAACGCGTAAGGAGGCGCTGGCAATGGAAACTGAAGCAGTTTCGATTTTGGATGGGGCTGGTGATATCACATTGGCCCCATTAAAAAAGAAATCGCTGAACTTAATTTAAATTGAAATCTTTCAAGTCAAAACGGGATTTCATGAAGAGAATATCACTCAGTTTTTTTTTCTTAGGCAGAGGAAGAGGGCAATAATGAATGTTTTTAAGAAACCCGAGAGACCTTACTCGAAAAAGACCAAACTCTTTGTTGCCCACTTTTTTATAAATGCAGAAGCTTACGCGATGAACAAAACAAATTGAGTGGAAAGAGCCAAGAAGGCTGGCATCGCTTATATGAAAGTGGTGAGTTTGCCGCATTTGTTTCTGGCGAAGAATACATTCTAAATTGAGCAGATTGTTGGCAAACACATGAGATCGGTCTACTCACCACTGCGCTCTCATACATCGACCGTGGAATGCTTCAATACTCGTACCTATAAGACAGTATTGAAAACCCTGAACAGACAAATATTTCGCCAGCATTCCAATAGAACTTCGTGGCAACGATCAAACCTTTGAACGAGTTTGCACATGGTCGTCTCAGTCAAAGTGCCAGGTTCCCCGAAAACCGAGGATTAAGTGCAGAATCTGGTAAATATTCTGCACAAAAGGACTGGAATTAGAAAGCTGTTGACGCGATCACCACCAAATTTGTTTACAATATAGAACAAGCGCAACCATGTGACTATTTCGGAACAATATTTGACAGGTGCTGTTTTAACACAATCTGAAAGGGAGTTTCTGCCTCACTTTTAACAGCGAGGACCGAATGCGTGTAAAATCAGTGGAACACATTCGGCGAAAGTGCTCCGAAGAAGAACAAAATCTCTCTTCATTGTTTGCGCAAAGATTGAATACATATATTTTTTCGCATTCGCAGATGCTGAATCACATCGACTATCTGGAGAAAGGATAAACACATTACAGAGCAGTACACCTGCGACTTTTTATGCTTATGGGCGATTCGCACGCTGAGATCTGGGACACAGTGGCCGTAAGTTGTCCAAAAGGAAAAAGTGCTCATTAACCCATGATAACCTGTATGCCTTTAGCGCTGAGCACGATTTGGAAACCAATCATCGAGAAGGCTTCACTTTAAAATCGACGGAAATATGTATCTACCTGTAAACAAAAAACACTGTGGACTCTATTCGGCGGGAGTGCTCCAACGGAAGCGCCCACTATATTCTTGGCCGTAAAAAAGTGATGACCGACCGTTGTAAATAGATTCACAAGGTGCGAATCCACATCGCAACTTGGTAAATCGGTCTTTAAGCTACCTTCTAAAGTGATACAACTTAGTAGGTTAGGTTATTTAGGTGGCCAGCCCGGATGTATCAGGCTCACTTAGACTATTCAGTACATTGTGGATACCCACATTGGCGAACTTCTCTTCTTATCACTGGAGTGGCTGCCCGATTCATGTTAAGCTCATGACAAGGGACCTACTTTTTAATAAGTGCCGAGTCGCGAACGGCGTTTTCGCACATTGTATTGAAACCACTTAGAGAAGCTTTGAAACACTCAGAAATTCAGCCAGCATACTGCAGGTGGTAATCCACGCTTGAAAAGATTTTGGTGTTAGGATCGAAGGGCAGGAATCGAACCCACGACCTTGTGTGTGCAATGCTAACCATTGCAACACGGTGGTTAGTAAGCGGAAGGGATTTGTTTTCCAATACTGGCTTTATCTCAAAGGTTTAAGAGAGACATAAAGCAATAGGTCATTGGAGGATTCCAAGAGATCTAATATTTATGTATGGATCACACGAATTCACACAAAATGAAATTCCTAAAGATGGGAAAAAGGACAGAGGCTGAGATTATGTAAGAGAACACAGAGATGCCGGAAGTTGAAGGCGCCACAAGCGCGATTACGGGATAAGCTGCTACTGTCAGCCCGACATGAGAGAGGTTCAACCCGACACGCTCTTTTCAACCTAATACATGCGGTCCGAAAAAGAAGCAAATCCAGCTAGCCCCTCGAATATGGATGGTCCTAGTGAAGGCGTCATTTTTGGTGTCGATGCACGCAAAGAAAAAATAACTTTCCTCCGGAACCGCAATTTTTAGACAAACGATATTCACCCCTTTCCTATAATTGTATTCTTCGTTTGAGCAAATAACCCGAATTTGTGAATAAGCTTATTCTACGATCTGCCTCTGATAGTTTTTATTACTTTAGCCAGTTAATAGTTTTTTAGTGCGTCAAAAGAAAACTTTGGCTTTGTTCTAAATTTCGTTCCTCAGCAAAGAAAACTCTTCTTTCTGTGTGGAAATTTTACCCACCGACGGAGACAACATGTCTAAAGAGGTGTGACTGGCCAATATATTTTTACCATTAATGAGTGTCACTGGTATCTCTTTTTTCCAGAGCCATTGTTTGAAATATTTGGATAGCCTTTTTTTGCAAAAAATCGTCTATCGTGAACTGTTGTATCAACATACATTACTTGTAGTAACACAAACGAAATAAAATAATATTAAGTGGATTTGTAAGCTACTGGCAGAGACAGGAATATCGACACCTTCAAACATGTTTCAAGAGCAAAATGTTATTTTTGTATGGTGACCATGTTACATGTTTTGTCACTAAAGAATGTTATGTTCTCGTGCAGAATATAAACCTGCTTGCAGAAATCAGATACATGATTTCCGAGAAATAACATGGTGTTTGCGAAACCATGTACAAGTGGTCACCAACCCCAAAAATAACCTTTTGGCTCCTTAAAACGTATGTTTGAAGGTGATCATATTCCTTCTCCTGGGTGTAATATGAAAAGATGATGCACGGAGTGGTGCTATACAGACTATATCATATTTGTAAGAGGAAAAATTCCCAAAAATGTTTTCTCGCATCAAAGAAGTTACATAGAGCCAGATCCCAGCCAGTCTATACTTAATAGGATTGGAAAGTTCATCGCGCCGAACTGAAACATGTAGAGGTCTAGGCGTGTATAGGATTTGGTATCTAGCATTTTCTTTCAATGGTTTCCTATTGATCAGTTCTTCATCTTAATTTGTCCATAAAATTGACTAATAATTAGTTGTTGAATTAAGATTATCATGTATTTGACGTTAATCGCCTGTTTCAGTATCAGGCTAATCATGAAAAGAAACAACAAATTTTCCTGGTGTTCGACTGTGATGAAAGAATTCTTTTTTGATTTTTAAAACAAATATTAATTATTAGATCTTTACTCAATATGACGCCCCATATTCCTACCCTGCTTACCTACAAACTGAAATTTTAGACAAATGCAAAGTCTTTTGGTCTATAGATGGAAAAATCAAACCAGGCTGTGATTCGAAATCGAATAGACACAATGTAGGTTAAGAATCTAAGGACTAATTATGGTTCTGATAGAACATGAATTTACTAAATCGAACTCATTATCAACCTCTTGTTGTGTAGGTTATATAAAAGGTATTGGATGAATTGAAGATATCTTTTCGCCGCAAAAACCGAACATAATACCAGCCTTCATTATTGTTGTCTTCACTCCATCCCCAATTATTTTACACTAAATATTAAAATTTCCAGTCTCAACCAATAAAATGTCAAATCATTTTCAATAAGGGTTTTAATAATTCAAACATCCAACAATGTTTGATATACTGGAAACACTCAAATATCTTAAAGAATGTTCATGATGTTGTTTGGCTGGAAATTTGTATAGGCTGCGCTGTTTTTATTTTGCCGGCCGAAATAACAGGCACACACACACAACTCAAACATTGTCGAATCAAACAACGAATGGACAATGCAACGGATATTCCTCCACAAATGGGCAAAATTTTTAATGCAGAAAAGACCGAAGTGAATTAAACAATAAAAAATGCTGCATGACATACGAAACCACTGCACATCATTTCTTAAGATACGCGAAAAATAAAAATTTTGACAAATTTTCTATAGAAATAACAAATTGTGTATAGAAACAAATTTTGGACAACATTTTCTAATAGAAAAAAAAATGTTGACAAAGAATTTTTTTTTTATAGAAATAGACAATGCATACGAAAATTCCCTCAAACTGAAAATGTATTTGAGACAGAAAAAGACGAAGTGAATTAAACAATAAAATGTTGCATGACATACGGACACAAACCACAAACAATTTTTTTAGTACATATGCGGAAAAAAGTTTATTATGTATAACGATTATGGGATTTGAATTTGTTTTTTGTAAAAATTGGGAATAATCGTACCGCTGAGAATTTCCAAAAACTGGCAACAAATGTTGTCACTCGGCGATGAAAAGGGGCATCTTCGTTTTACAACGGCACATCTTTTTCACAAAATTTTTGTATAGATAAAAAAATTGACAAATTTTCTATAAGATATCAACATTTTGATAAAATTTTCTATGAAATAAATTTTGACAAAATTTCTATAGAAATTAAATGTTACAAATTTTCTATAGAAATAAAATTTTTGAGTCAAAATTTGCTATAAAATAAAATTTCGAGAAAATTTTTTATAGAAAAAACATGAGAAAATTTTCTATAAAAATTAAAATTGAAGAAAATAAAATGTAAACACATTTTCTATATAAATAAAATTTTGACACAATTTCTATAGAAATAACATTTGGAACAAAATATTCTGATAGACATAAAATTTGACAAAATTTTTCTTTAGAAATAAAATTTTGACAAACTTTTTCTTTAGAAATAAAATTTTGACAAAAAAATTTTCTTTAGAAATTTTTATAAGTTTGACAAAATTTTCTATAGAATTTAAATTTTGAAAAAAAATTCTATAGATTTAAATTTGCAACCATTCTATAAATAAATAAATAATTTTGACACAATTTTCTATCAGAATAAAATTTGAAAACAAATATTTTCTAATAGAAATGAAAAACTTTGACAAAATTTCTTTAAGAAATAAAATTTTGACAAAATTTTCTATAGAAGTTTAAAATTTTAAAAGAAAATTCTATAGAAATATGAAATTTGACCCAAATTTTCTATAGAATAAAATTTGACAAAATTTTCTAATAGAAATATAAAATTTTGACAAAAATTCTTCTATAGAAAAAAAATTGACAAAAGTTTCTATAGATATCAAATTTGACATTTTTCTTTAGTAAATAAAATTTTGAAACGAATTTTTTTAGAAGTAAAATTTTGACAAAAGTTTTCTATAGAAATTAAATTTTTAAATAATTTTCTATAGAATTAAAAATTTTTTGAGAAAAATTTTCATACATATTTAAATTTGCACAAAATTTTCTATTAGAAATAAAATTTTGAACAAAAATTTTCTACAGAATTAATTTTTGACAAAAAATTTTCTGTTAGAGAATTGATAATTTTGGCCAAAATTTTCTATCTAGATTTAAATTTTGACCAAATATTCAATGAGAATTAAAATTTTGAACAAAATTTTCTATAGGAAATAAAAATTTTGACAAATTTTCTATAGAAATAAAATTTTGGACAAAAATTTTCTATAGAAATAAAATTTTTGACAAAATTTTCTATAGGAAATAAACTTTGACAGAAATTTTCTATAGCAATAACATTTTGACAAATTTTGCTATCAGCATAACATTTTGACAAAAATTTTCTATATGATATAAAATTTTGACAACAATTTTCTTAGAAATAAAATTTTGGAGAAAAGATTTTTTTAGAAGTAAAATTTTGACAACAAGTTTCTAATATGAATTTAAATTTTGAAAATAATTTTCTATAGAATTAAAATTTTGACAAAATTTTCTATTATGAATTTAAATTTTGACACAAAATTTTCTATAGAAATAAAATTTTGACAAAATTTTTTATAGAAAGATAAAATTTTGAGACAAATTTTCTAAAGAAATAAAATATTGACAACATTTTATATAGAAAAAAAATTGACAAAAGTTTCTATAGAAATAAATTTTTTGGACAAAATTTCTAAGTAGAAATAAAATTTGAACAACATTTTATAAGAAATAAACCTTTTGATAAAAAGTTTTCTATAGAATTAAAAAGTTTTGACAAAATTTCTATAAATTAATAATTTTTACACAATTTTCAATAGAAGTAACAATTTTAACAAATTTTTTATAGAAATAAAATTTTGGAAAAATTTACTTTAGAAAAAAGTACTTTGTCAAAATTTTCGATAGAATTTAAATTTTGACAAAATTTTCTATAAAATTAAAATTTGACAAAATTCGTCTATAGAGATTAAAATTTTGACAAAATTTTTCTATACAAATAAAATGTTTGACCAAATTTTCTATAGAACTAAAAGTTTACAAAAAATTTTTTTATAGAAATTAAAATTTTTAGCAAAATTTTCTAAAAGAAATAAATTTTAACAAAAATTTTTCACTAAACATTAAATTTTTAGACAAAATTTTCTATATGAATAAAATTGTTACACAATTTTATATTAGAAATAAACTTTTGATAAAATTTTCCATAGAAATTAAAATTTTTGACAAAAATTTTCTATAGAATTGAAATTTTGACAAATATTTTCTAATAGAAATTAAAATGTTTGAAACATAATTTTTCTATAGAATTAATATTTGACAAAAACATTTTCTATAGAATTAAAATTTTGCCAAAATTTTCTATAGAATAAAATTTTGAAAATTTTCTATAGAAATATTAATGTTGGAAAAATTTTCATTAGCATAAATTTGGCAAAATTTTCTATAAAAATAAAAATTTTCAAAATCTGTCCTTAGAAATAAAATTTTGGCCAAATTTTGTAATAGAAATGAAACCATTTTTGACAAACTTTTCTATAGAAAATACAATTTTGTCAAAGTTGTCTATACAAATAAAAGTTGCCAAATTTTTCTATTAGGAATTTAAAATTTTGACCAAAATTTTTCTATAGAATTAAATTTTGAGCTAAAATTTTTCTAAAGAAATAAAATTTTTGAAAAAATTATTCTATAAAAATAAAATTTTGACAAAATTTTTCTAATGAATATTAACATTTTAACAAAAATTTTTATAGAACTAAAATTTTGACAAACTAAATTTGGACAAAAATTTTGCTATAGATATAAGACTTTGGCATGACATTGCTATGGAAACAAAATTTGGAACAACATTTTGCTAGATGTTTGGTAAAGTTTCTAAAAAGCGTGTTGATTATATATGGCACGAAGTGGCCAACCGGGGGAGTGGTCCACTTACCTACTACTGAATATTTTTTTGCATACTTTGAGGCGATCGAAGTGCCTTCCGAAACACACGCTCGATTCATATTGTTAAAGCCATGTTCCTTTAAGTAGCAATAGAGATTTTCCCATCACTGGAACACCATTATCTGACACAACCGATTCTTAGTTTAGCCTGATCCAAAACACATCGCCAAAGAATATTTGCAATTAATTTACTCCGCAATATGAAGTTCACCTATCATATAACCACCGCTAACATTTTCCGATGATGACTATCATTAAGTCATCATGTGCATGTTGACTATTTAATGGAAATGTTTTATACACCAGATAAATAAATGCACAGGTAAGCATGGGAAACGACGACACATGACAAACCAAGACAGCTTGGACAAACATGAAGAGCAAATATCACCAAAAAAACACAAAAAATAGGTAACAGAATATCCATCATCATTCTGCAATAGATGATTCAAAACAAATAATTCGCAAAACATTGTTGCAATGGGGATGGATGGCTCGTACACACGAAATCTAGCGCACCATTATCTCTATGGGAGTACACATAGTTCATCCCTAAAGTTATCGACATAAACAGGCCAAGCATGTAGACAATTCATTATCAATAAATTTTTGTTGTCATTTTAGCCGGTGAGAGGAACAATCGAGTGGTCAGGAATCGTCGTCCACCATTGCATGAAAGTGATAAATAAATATGAATTGTGCTGTTTGCAGGTTATTGGTTTTGAATGTCAGAGTAGGATGTCAGATTGCACGTAGGAAGGCTTCTTGATTTTGTAAAGAATTGACAAAAGGCCTTTCGCACTTTAATATAGACCGTTTTCTGATAGACGACAGATATATATGGGAGCTATATCTAAATCTGAATCGCATTTCAACCAGCATTCGTGTGTATATTTGATAATGTTAATTCACTACTGTGCAAAGTTTCACGTAAATCGGAAAGAAAGATAGTGGCCTCTGGCCCATAGGAGTGTACTTGGGCCGAAGCTATAACATATGGGAGCTAATATCTAAATTTGAGTCCGATATCAACCAAATCCGTGTGCATATTTATAATTTAATTTAAAATATAATTGGAAATGAAAATTTAAAATTACAATTAAAATAAAAATAAATATAAAACAAAAAAAATTTGTAATTAAATATTTATTCTACTAAATTAAAAGGTAGTATTAAAAAGTGAATTAAATGGCATGTTGTTTAATAAACATTTACCCACTATTGAAATCTCCAACTTCCCATATATAATTGATTATTTCTATTAAATAAATTGTTTAAATTAGAATTAGAATAAAACTAATATTAAGCTTAAAGAATAGAGACTTAAATAAATTGGATTAAAAATGATTAGAATAATAAATTAAAAAACAAAATTAAAATTAAAATTACGCATTCAATACAAATACAATTTAAAGATAAAAATTACAAATTTAAGTACGCTTAGTGGTCATAGCTTTCTAAGCTTTTTATACCCTCCACATAGGATGGGGTATATTAAACTTTGTCATTTCCGTTTGTAAACACATCCGAAATATTGCCTCTAAAGACCCCATAAAGAATATAATATTCTGGGTCGTGGGTGAAATTCTGAGTCGAGCTGAGCATGTCCGTCGTCTGTTTGAAATCACGCTAACTTCCGAAACGAAACAGCTATCGACTTGAAGGCTTGGCACAAGTAGTTGTTATTGAGTAGTAGGTCCGATGGTATGATTGGCAAATGGGCCTATCGGTCCACATATCGTAAGCCCCCATATAAACGGACCCCAAATTTTGGTTTGCGAGGACTCTAAAGAGAAGCAAATTTCATCGCTATCTGGCTGAAACTTTGGTACATGGTTGTTAGTGTACTGGTCCTCTAACAAACCATGCAAAAAATTGGTTCAGCATCGGTCGCCGATATATTATAAAGGGTGAGTTCTTTGAGGTAGGATTTTCCATGCATGCAGTAATTGACAGATCACGTGGGATTTCAGACATGGTGTCAAAGAGAAAGATGCTCAGTATGCTTTTGACATTTCATCATGAATAGACTTACGATCTGCCACACACGTCGATTTTCAGTGAATGGGCCTAGAAAAGTTGCAGAAAATCCGCTTTTTATCGACAAATTTTTGTTCAGCGATGAAGGCTCATTTCTAGGTTTGAATGGCTACGTAAGAATAAGGCAAAATTGGCCGCATTTGGGAGTGAAGACGCAACCAAGAAGCCGTTCAACGATGCCCATGCATCCCGATAAAATCACTGTTTTGGTGTGGTTTGTACGCTGGTGGAAATCATTGGACCGTATTTTTTGTCATAAGATGCTGTTGGACGCAACGTTACGGGTGAATGGGCGATCGCTATCGTTCGATGGCTATACAAACTTTGTTTTGTTGCCAAAAATGGAAGAAACTGAACTTGGTTGACATGTGGTTTCAACAAGATTGCGCTACATGGCCACACAGCTCGCGAATTGCTATGGCCGATTTTGAGGAAAACTTCGGAGAACAATCATCTCAGAAATGGACGGGCGGTCTAAGTTGCCACCAAGAATCATGCGATTTGAACGCCGTTTAGACTATTTTTTGTGGGGCTACGTCAAGATCTCAAGTCTACAGAAATAAGCGCAGCAACTATTTCCAGCTTTGGAAGACAAACATTCCGAAGAAATTCCGGGCTATTCCGGCCGAAATGCTCGAAAAGTTTTGCCCGCAAGAATGTGGACTTTCCGAAATGGACCCACTAAAGACGCAGCCGCGGTCAACATTTAATGATAATTATCTTCAAAGTAAAATGTCATGCGACCAATCTTAACGTTTGCCAAATAAAGAACCGATGAGATTTTGGCAAATTTTATGCGTTTTTTTAAAAAAAAAAGTTTATCAAGCTCTTTAACAAATCACCTTTATATAGGCCGCCATAATAAACCGTAATCCACCGATTTGGTCTATGCGGAGCCTCCTAAGAGAAGCAAATTTCATCCGATCCGGGCTGAATTTGGTAGCATGGTGTTTAGTCATAATGGTCTCTAACAACCATGCAAAAAATTGGGTCCATATCGGTGGCCCTTTACGTAATAGCCCCATATAAACGGACCCCCAAATTTGGCTTGCGATTGCTCTAAGAGAAGCAAATTTCCCATCGCCGATCCGGCTTGAAATTTTGGTACATGATGTTAGTAATACTGGTCCTAACAACCATGCAAAAAATTTGGTCCATATGCGGGTTCCAACTTTTTACGTATACCCCCCATCATAGAACGGATCCCCAATTTTGCTTGGCGATCTGCTCTTACAAATAAGGCACATTCATCCGATCAGGCTGAAATTTGTACATGTGTTACGTATATGGTCTCTAACAACCATGGCAAAAATTGGTGCCATATCGGTCCACTTTACGTATAGGCCCCCAATATAACGGACGCCGAAATTTGGCTTTGCGATTGCTTCAGAGAAGGCAAATTTCATCCGATCCGGTCGTGAAAATTTGGTCAAATGGTGTTAAGTAAAATGGTCTCTAACAATCACGGCAAAAATGGTCCATTATGGTCCCGCACTTTTACGTAATAGCCGCCCATATAAACGGATCCCCTCAAATTTTGGCTTGCGATTGCTCTACAAAAGCAAAAATTGTCATATCGGTCTACTGTTTAGCGTGATAGCCCTCCATAAAACGGACCGCCAAATTGCTTGCGATTGCTCTCAGAGAACGCAAATTTCTCCGAATCCGGCTTGAAAATTTGTAGCATGGTGTTTGTATAATGTAATTAGTCACATCGACCGCATTAATT
>PGFW01075411.1:8464-24639 GCA_003123925.1 Haematobia irritans | reverse complement strand
CGTTGTTTGATTTCGCCCTCTTTTTTTTTTTGCATTACACATGTTAACCTGTTTTGAAATTCAAACACTTTGATGGTGAGAGTAAGGAAAAGCTGGACAACGGAAGGAGTTCTTTAGGGAAATGACCCACCAGCAACCAAGCTACAGCTCTAAATATCGTACATCAGGTACTTCACACACGCACACACACACACATTAACCATCTTGCCAATGAATGGAATGCAAACAAATAAAGGTTGGATTTCGCATAGCAAAGAAAAAATTGTATATTCTAGCCTATAACTGATTGTTATTGTTTTGCATTTTTGTTTAATGCAAAAAAAATGTTTCTTCCTGTTTGTAAAATGAGATCAACGTGAAAAAAATAGGGAAAATGTGACTATAGTTATACATGAGGAAAAATTGTTTGTAATGAAATGCAATAGTAATTAGATACAACAAGTATCAAAATAATGAAAAAAACAAATATCTTAATTTGTTTTTTTTTTTGTTTACACAAACACCATGCTTTTTTGGTGGCTTGATCGTTTTTTTTTTTTATAAAAAAAATGTTTCCGTTAAGAAAAAAACTGAATTGGAAACAGTTTTTCTTGACAATCAAACAGACGATAATCTCATTAGATAATATTCCTATCCTGAGGACAAACATTTGAGCCGAGACCATGGCCACATCCAATAGGAACGCAGCATCGCGTCGACCAAATATAATGAAACGAGGCTCCATGCCTTTATGTCTACCGCACAATACCACCAAAAACTCCAGATTCAGAATCACAGTTTCCAACAGTTGGTAGAATTCTACCAAAAAAGATATCATTTACTTTTGTATAATTCGTGATGCTTTGTTATATTTTCAAAATTTCCTTTGCAACTAAGAGGTACTAAAAATTTTTAATAAGAAAATAAAATTAGTGTTGTTTTTTCTTATTGTTGCGTTTGTTCTTTAAGCATTGTTGTTGTTTTTTTATTTCACAGCTTAAAACATTGCATTGACGTAATAATACACAGTGTAGACTTAACCAACAGAGGAAAATAATGTTTGTCAAAATTTTATTTGCCAAAGCCCTAAGACTGCCAAGATGTGGGATGGACGCAGTTCGGAATTCCTCACATTCCTCATCACCATCCTCTCTGCAGCAAAACTACAACCAATTTATCGGAATAAATTTCAGCAGTTCATTAAACCAATATAAACCACACTTGAACCATCCGAAAAAAAGGTTTTGCATGAATAGCGGCTGTATGCCGAATAAGTCGTACAAAACAAGTATCTCTTTTTCCTATGCCACTTCAAATCATCGATTTGAGTGCAGTTGCTGCGGTTTATTTTTGAGCGTGTTGCTCTTTTTTTCATTCTTTTTGTTTTTTATTGTTGGTTTGTTCTTTAAGCATGTTGTTGTTTTGGCAATTTTCATAGAAATTAAATTCGACAATTTTTTATATTTCTACAAGTTTAGCAAAATTTTCATAGAAATAAAACTTTGGCCAAAAATTTTCTATTAGCAAATAAAAATTGTTGCAATTCATAGAAATAAAATTTTGGCAAACTTTTCTATATAAATAAAATTTGACCCAAATATTCTGTATTACTAAAATTTTGGCAAAATTGTCTATAAAAAATAAAAATTTTGGATTAAAATTTCTATAGAAATAAAATTTTCGGCCAAAATTTTCATAGAATAAAATTTTGACAAAAATTTTCTATAGAAATAAAATTTTGATTAAAATTTTTACAGAAATTAAAATTTGCAAACATTTTCTATAGAAATAAAATTTTGACAAAATTTTCTATAAACATAAAAACTTGGCAAAACTTTCTATACAAAATAAAATTCTTCACAAAATTTATATCAGAAATAATTTTTTTTTGGTATAATTTTGCCAAAATTTTCTTTTCCAACTAGACAATTGTACAATAAAAATTTGACAAAATTTTATAGAAAGTACAATTTTTTCCAATTTTTTATAGAAATAAAATTTGGCAAAATTTTTATAGAATATAAAATTGGCAAAAATCTATAGAAATAAAATTTTGTACGAAAATTTTCCATTAGACAATAAAATTTGTACAAAATTTTCTATAGAAATAAAAATTTTGACAAAATTTTCTATAGAAATAAAAAATTTTGGCGAAAATTGTTCAATATAATAAAATTGTGGCAAAATTTTCTATATAAACAAAATTTTGGCAAAATTGTTTTATAGAAACAAAAATTTGACAAAAATTTTCTTTTTATATAGAAATAAAGATTTGACAAAATTCTATAAGAAAAAAATTTTAAGCAAAATTTTTTACTAGAAATAAAATTTTGCAAAAATTTTCTACGAGAAATAAATCTTTGGTAATATTTTTCTACAGAAATATAATTTTGGCAAAATTTTTATAGAAATAAAATTTTGCACAGTTCTATATAGAAATGAAAGTTTGGCAAAATTTATTTATATAGAAAATTTTGCAAAGCTTTTAATTTTCATATAAATAAATTTGTAATATTTTTCTAAATAGAAATTACCATTTTTGCAAAATTTTCTAGGTAGAAATATAAACTTTTGGCAAAATTTCTTAAGAGAAATAAAATTTGATTAAAATCATCTATAAAAATAAATTTTGATAAATAAAAATTGTTTTAAATTTGGTATCAATTTTCTTAAAATTTTGTTAAATATTATTTTTGGCACGATGAGCCAACATGGTCAGACCAGACTCATTTTGCCAGAGATTAAGGCTTTGGCACAAAAATGGCAATCTCACCTCAAGACGGCACTTTCGAAGGAAATTAGCCAATAAATAACCTCAGAGCCTACTTTCGGCAGCGTATAATTGGCTCTGTCGGTCTTGAGGTCCATTTTTCATTGGCCAAAGGTAGTCAATTCCGATCAAATCTAAACTGATTTTAACATTTCATATTATTGTCAACCTTTTTAAATAAATTTAAAATAAAGAAAATAAATATTAAATATATAAGATAAATAAATAATAATCTGGAAGAATGGTCCATTAAACAAGTTTGATGTATAAGTAAATATTCGAAAATATCGGTTACATAGAGTAAAAAGTGACCAAAATTAATGATTTAATTAATAATTTTAAAATAATGGAATTTTATATATTAAAAAGAATGTTTATAAATTTTGCTCAAAAAATTTATCATAAATTATGACACAGGTCTTGGAAATGGTGTGTCCCTCTATTAAAGTTGTTGCCTTGACTATGCGAAAATTTACCTAAAGTAAAGGAAAAACATTTTCAATTTAAAGAATTCAGTCAAAATAGGAATGAAGACTTATTTTGGGATTTGCCCTTTTTTATTCTTTTTGGATCGAGTAAAACATTTTTATTAATTTTATTTAGATTTGTTATAATTTGATAGTTTTTACATAATAACTATAAATATATTCGCAAGAAATTTTATTGAGTTCGCTATCCTAATTTTTAAAATTTTATAGAGCCTAGATTTTAAAGCCTAAGAAAGCTCCGTAAAAACTGTCAGCATCATTGGTTCAGAATCAATACCAAAATCCTAGGGAACGTCAAAATCTTTGGATCCCCAGTAAACTTTTTTTGAGTGTAAGGAACAATAAATAATAATTGGAAGATTTGAACCAATACATCAAATTTGACATAACTATGAGAATCTGCCAAAATCGTAGCAAGTACTCAATAAAAATTGTCGATATTTTCTGTAATGAAGGTATTCAAAACTATATTCTGTAAGCGCTAATGGTCAGGATCTAATTTTTGTTTCTTTCGGTGTATTTTCTTCAAAAATATCATATTCCAGATTTTTGCCAATCTACACCAGACACAGAGCCGTGTTTGGTAGAAATGTAAACACAATTGCTGCCTATCACGTTGTTGCCAAGCTTAGCCATGTTTTTAGCTTGTCTATAAAGGGTGATTCTTTTGATGTTAGGATTCATGCATTAGTATTTGACAGATCACGTGGATTTCAGACATGTGTCAATGAGAAAGGATGCTCAGTATGCTTTGACATTTTCATCATGAATAGACTATACTAACGAGCAACGCTTGCAAATCAATTGAATTTTGTATTACCATAAATCAGTGGCCCCCAGAAAATCGCTTTTTATCGACCATAATTTTGTTCATCGATTGAGCTCATTTTCGGTTGAATGGCCTACCGTAATAAGCAAAACTGCGCGCATTTGGAGTTGAAAGAGCAACCAGAAGCCGTTCAAAAACTGCCCATGCATCCCGAAAAAATGCACTGTTGGGACTGTTGTTTGTACGCTTGGTGGAATCATTTGACCGATATTTTTTCAAAGATTGCTGTGGATCCGCAACGTTACGGTGAATGGCGATCCGCTAATGCGTCGATGCTAACAAAACCTTTTTGTTGCTCAAAAAATGGAAGTAACTGAACTTGGTTACATGGTTTCAACAAAGATGCGCTACATGCACACAAGCTCGCGATTCTATTGCATTGAGGGAAAAAACTTCGGAGGAACAATTCATCTCAAAAATCTACCGGTAAGTTGGCCACCAAGATCATGCGATTGACGCCTCTTAGAAACTATTTTTTTGTGGGCTAACGTCCAAGTCTAAAGTTCTACAGAAATAATGCCAGTCAACTACTTCCAGCCTTTGAAGACAACATTTCCGAAAAAATTCGGGCTATCCGCCGCAAAATCCTGAAAAAGTTGAACCCAAAATTGGACTTTCAATGGACCACCTAAGAACCGCAGCCGCGTCAACATTTAAATGATAATTATCTTCAAAAAGTAAATTGTCATGGACCAATCTAACGTCAAAATAAGAACGATGCATGATTTGCAAATTTATGCGTTTTTTTTTTTTTTAAATATCAAGCTCTTAACAAATCACCCTTTATAAAAACTTGGAATACGATCTTTTTGGGCGGATTGATAGCAAAAAAAAAAAAAAAAAAAAAAAAACAACAACAAAAAAAGTTCATCATAAAAATTTTAAAAAATCAAGTATTATTGCCATTTTATATTCAAATTTTTTTATCTTAATCCTGTGTGTGATGCGGAGATATTTTAGATCGCCTAATATTAATTTGCAGATATACTTGGTTTTATGAAAAACAAATCCCAGTTGATAATAAAAACGTAAATTTTAAAATATTTTGGAATAGCTAAAGGAAATAACAAAATATTGCTTTAAAGATATCGGAAAATCAAATCTTGGAAAATTAAAAAAAAAAAAAATAATAATAATAATAAAATTAATTAAGACATAATTATATTTCCCTTGAATGTTATCCATAAAAATGTGAAAGTTTTTAATTAATATTTCAAATTTACGTTTTCTATCAAAACTGATTAAAAATTGATTGCATAAGGTGAACAATAAGTCATGTCAGGTCTGGAAAACTTTCTTTGATCAAGAAATTAATTAATCCAGTCTAATATCTATCTATAAGCTTTGTGTAGCTACTATTATTAATGATTCTCTTAACTTCCCACAAGTAAAAGCATCATCTGTCGATTAATATACAAAATAAACTTCTGAAATTTCTCGCTTGATAATCAACTATCATCATTTCCAGGCATATTATGATAAATGAAATTTAGAAGATTATAGAACAAAATCTTAAAATTTGTGCGTTTCATTTCCGCGTAAATTAAGATTTTCAAAAGGTGTTAATTTAAAACAAAAGATATGAAATAAATGGCAGACATTTTAGACCGAAAGAGATAAAGAAATTTGAAAGTGCTTTCTTTTACACAATGTATCACTATGTATAAAGGAAATAAATTGGTTTATGTATTACTTGGAAAACCATGCAAAGGACGATGCAAGTTTTATCATGCAGAATAAGAACAACTGTTGATTTTAATAAAATTTTAAATAACGAAATTCAATCCAACTTCAATACATAATTAAAATAAAAACCAAATTTAATTTTAATTCATTAATGAACAAGTATATACAGCCAGTAAGTTCGCCGGGCCTAATCTTATAATACCCACCACCATGAATCAAATATAATAGCTTCCTTTGAAAAATCTTCGTGCGTAGCGGGTTACTTTATAAGATATAGAATTTCACGGAGTTTCTCCTAAGCAGATCAGTTCGAAGATAAATTTAAAGATTCTACCTATGAAGACTAGATCAGATCCTGGATTTAACACACGTTCTTGTTTGAGTTTGTATAGGCAATAATATAACGTCTCGTGTAAGTGTCAAGAAAATGATCAAAGAACGCCTCATTTGAACATGTAAATCTGTAGAATTTTACCACCCATTATCTTAAACGATTACCGAGAACTAAAATCTAATATTTTATTTTTCAGTTTCAACTATTTTCATGATCGACAGTGCGCCTCAAAAGTGAAATGGGCTCTATATGGAGGCCTTACCAAATGGACCGATTAACAACTAAATCCGTTAACAATTTCCCGCAAATAGGATAAAAACTACACTTTAATTGAAGCTCAAGGTTAAATCGGCTAGATCAGTCTTATGCCAAAAAAAAAACCTCCACCAAATACACATAAAAATCAGCACGCCTAATAAGTGTTCAAAAAACCTATAGAATCTAAAAAAAAAATCTGATTCCAATCACGAAAGTATCCAATTAATTTTTAATTGAAATGTCGTTCAATTCACGACAATGAAGTATCAAATCACAGTTCTTAATTGGCATAAAAAAATTCGCCATTAAAAAATTAATTAGTTTCTTTAGCAATTTTTCAATTAATTTTTAATTGATTCAATTAAAATTTAATTGATGTTGAAATCGCCAACCTCAATTAATTTTAAATAAAAAGAGAAACTATTTTCAATTACTTTCTGAATTGCTTTATTAGTTTTTATTTGATTAAGAATTTGATTGTTTGATAATACATTTTTAATTAAAATATTAGAAAAAATGTTCCACCACTTTTTTTACTACTTAGTCTTCCGAATTGAAAAATAAAAATTAATTGTTATCAATTATTTTTTTAAATTAAAAATTAAAAATTTTCAATCATTTACTTAAATTAACTTAATGTTTCTATCTTGATTAAAAAGTATTGTCATCAATTAATTTATTAATAGAAAAAAATTTCAACATCAAGTAACTAATTATACAATTTTTTTTCTGATGCTTTATCAATTAACTTTAATGGAAATATTTATTGATATTTTTTTTCTGTGCTTTTTTAAAAACAATCCGAATCTGAGTCGAGCTTTAAGGAAATATTTCAAAATCTTGTACCGGATACTCAAATAATATTCAGAACACCTACTTATGGTACTAAAAACTTCTAGAGATTAAATTTCAAGCAAATTGGATAAATGCTACGGTTTCTAGAAGTCTCAAGAAGTAAAATCGGATATCGGTTTATATGGGGTTATAGTAAAACATGGATCGATACGCCTCCATTTTCTACAACCTAATATTGTCGGTCTAAAATTACCTCTTAAGATTAACCAAATTTCAGGTAAATTTCGGGATTGAAAATTATGTTTCTAGAATGCCAAGGAAGTAAAAATGCGTTAGATTCGTCACAGTATGGGGCTATACCAAAACATTGACGGTAGGCCAATTATCGCCATGCCACAACTGATTTTTCGGGCATTAAGAATACTCTAGAATTCCAATTCAGGCGAAATCGGTTATAGAAAACATACAAGTTTCTCAGAAGCTCAAGAAGTAAAAATCGAGATATCGGTGTTATTACGGGGCTGTAGCCAAACGTGGGAACCGATACGCCTCCATTTTCGGTTACACTTACTTTGTGGGTATCAAAATACCTCTAGATTTCAAATTTCAGGTAAATCGATTGATAATACGATTTCTACGGTCGCAAGATAGTAAAACGCGGGAATCCGTCTAAATTAGGAGGATATACCAACGTGGACCGATAGCCGCACAATTTTTTCGGCCACCTATCTGTGTTCCTAAAAATACCTTTAGATTTCCAATTTCAGCGCAACATCGGATAGAAAATACAGTTTCTAGAAGCTCAAAGAAGTAAAATCGGTGATATGGGTCTATATGGGGGCGAATAGCAAAACAATGGACTCCGATACGCTTCATTTTCATGTACAAAATACTCTAAATTTCAAATTTCAGGTAAATAATACGATAATACGGTTTCTAGCGGTTCAAGAAAGTAAAACTCGGGAGATCGTCTAATATGGGGCATTAACCCAAAAAATTGTCGAATCGGAAAGACACTTTGTTCGGCACACCTATCTTCGTGGACCTAAAATACCTCTGGATTCAATTTCAGGACACAATCGGATACTAAAATACAGTTTCTAGGGAAAACCGAAGGAAGAAAATCCGGGAGATCCGGTTTATATGGGGCCGATACCTAAAACAATGGATCGATTGGGCCAAATTTTTCGGCACAACAATTTTTGGCTTAAGATACTCTAGAATTCCAATTAAGGCAAATCGTAAGAAAAATACAGTTCTAGAAGCTCAAAATATAAAAATAGCAGATATCGGCCTATACTGGTGGGACGTATAGTCAAAACATGGACCGATACGCTTTCATTTTCGGCACACCTATTCTGTGGAACTAAAATACCATCTAGATTTTCAAATTCACGTAAATCGGGATTATAATTACGATTTCATAGCGATCAAGGAAGTAAATCAGGAAATCCGCTCTAAATAGAAGGGATATACCCAAAACATGGACCGATAGGCCACAATTTTCGGCCACACCTATATTGTTGTTTCCAACAATACCTTTTAGATTTCCAATTTCAGGCAATCGGATGAGAAAATACAGTTTCTAAAAGCCTCAAGAAGTAAAATCGGATATGGGTCTAATATGGGGGTCTATAGCAAAACAACATGGACAAGATTACCGCCTTAATTTTCGGTACACTAATTTGTGGTACTAAAATACCTCTATATTTCAAAATTTCGAGTAAAATCGGATTGATAATTACGCATTTTCTACCGGTCCAAGAAGATTAAAATCGAGGACGTCTCATATGGGGCTATACCAAAACATGGACCAGAAAATCACTTAGGCCCTGTTATTGTGGACCTAACTACTCATAGAATCCAATTTCAGGTTAAATCGGATCAAATAATTACCAGTTTCTTAGAAGCCGAGAGGTAAACAATCGGAGAGATCGGTATATATTGGGGGCTTACACAAAACACATGTACCGCCCTAATTTCGCCACACCCATTTTTGGTCCTAAAAAAATTACACTTAAGATTTCAAATTTAGCATAGGAGAACAGATTATAAAGAGAAATTCGGACTGGTAATGGCCTACAAAACATGACGAATTATGTCATACCTATGCCAACAAAACAACGTGCCAATCAGGAGCATAAGCTCTAAACGAGCCGTTCGAACAAGACAGACATCGTATAACGGTAAGCTTAAATAGTGGCCGCCACAAAAGGCATTAATTGTAACTAAGCAAGTCGATTTGCCATTCGACTACCAATTAACATGGGAGATAACAACCGGTTATCAAATGACATATGATCTTGAACTCTCAGTTGCGACATTTGACTCGTGTTCTGCAAAAAACGAATCTGCGGCAATTGCTGAATAGCGATAAATGATAGAAATCAGCAGTATTGTTCGAACCATTGACGCCCAAAAGAACTTCTGGTCGGTATTATGGCAGCGAAATTATTCGGCGTATTTTTCAAAGATGCTTCAGCAGACTTGTGAATGTTTCTAATTGAGATGATACGAATTATTATAGGAAGATATTACTGATGTGAGACGTCATATTTGGATTTCAGAAAGTAACTATTTTAAGTTACGTTTTGCCATTGGCCACCTAATAAATGATAATCGTTGGATTGCACAAATGATTTGGCTTGAAAACTCACATTTTTTAAATATTTTTCGTCAAATCGAACAAATTCCCAAACTTTTCAAAAACTTGTTAGTCTTACGAAATAATCGAAATAGGAACAAATTAAAGTTATTAATTTTAAAAAAAAACATTATAATTCATTTTAACTCTAACTTAATGTTTCATCATTAAAAAGTTTTCATTAATTTTTATTTAAACGAAGATTTAACTTCAATTAAATTTAATTAATTAGAAAATTTTGGTAATATTTCTTATTTGATGTATACATGTAAAGTAAGCCGTTAGTACCTAACCCGCTTTCCCTTATATGAATCCTATCAAACTTATCATTTGACATGCAGAGATACAAATCCTATCCCGATTTAAATCTTCAATACTGGCTACAGTGATATCAATTTTTAGATATCTTCGTGATAGGACTTTCCTCATTCACTCGGTCAATAATACAATTGAATTAAGCGACATGAGAACTCAAGTGACAAAAAATACCTGCAATAGTTACATTCAATAGAGGATCGCATTTGGCGTAGTTTATATGAGCTTGAACTTTCTTTACAGCGGACGGTGGAACTCTTAACATTTCCAAGAATAAGCTTGTTCATTAGGCACCGTATACTGAAATACGTCCTGTTCTACATCATTTCTGAATGCAAATGTATAAAACGAACTTAAAATGGAACACGAATTTGTGAAGCATATTAAAATCGTCAGGACGATAATGTGGTTTCAATCAGGCAATCGTCAAAAGGCCAAATTACCATCAACACGTAATGACGAACAAGCATATGGACCTGAAGCTTCTTTTGCGCAACAAATTCAATGGCGGTTATCTCACGTATGCGATGCAAATTGGCCACTCAAGATCATGTGATTGATTTACCGTTGACTTTTTTCTTTTGGGGTTATTTACAAAGAAAAGGGTACGATCGATAAGCCAGGCAACAATTCAAGAGAGCTAAAGAAGTATTGCGCAATTAACGGCATAGAACCCTCCATTATCCTCAGCGTCATCCGTACAATAAGTTGGCACCATCGGATGAAGGTGTGCCACCGGGTCGCGGCGCCCCATTTCGGCCGGATATTGTGTTCCCATACATACCAATTATATCCAAATAAAAAAAAAATTACAATAATTTCCTAAATAGTTTGTGTTTTATTTCAAAATCAACATCGTGCCCTTGAAATTTTACACCTTTTAAATCGCGTTTATGCCTCTAAAAGAAATAATTTATAAGAAAGGAATTGTCGTTTGTCTACAATTTCGTTCCGAAGGAATGTGTTCTTTCTTTGGTGTAATTTAGAAATTTTGAAACTAACTTTATTCTTTGATCGTAACAACTTTTACTTAGAGCAAAATGTTATAATTGATTCAAAAGAACTCTTTTTGCTCTAACACAACTGTTCTATATTCTTTTTTGTCGACTAACAAAAATACTTATCAGAAAGTCCATATACAAAAAAAAATGGATTTTGAGAGATTGAAAAATTTCAAAATTCAGTTTTTTTTTGTATATGGACTTTCTGATAAGTATTTTTGTTAGTCGACAAAAAGAATTTAGAGCATTTTTCTTCACAGGTTTAGTATGTTTTTAAATAAATGCTTTCAATATTATCTTGAAGTCTGCCACATTCCCTCTTAGATTGGAACTTAGTGTAAATCACTAGTTTTTGGTATTTTATTTTTTTTTTTTGTTAAGATAAATTCTCCATGTATTGCTAAATCTTTGTGGTTATGATAGCCGTTTGCCCCTAATTGCTAATGTAATTAATCACATTAAGCCATAATAATGATCTACAACAGCAAAATGTTTCCTGTGATCTCAACTATAAGTAACACGCTTCCAAATACCATTGAACCTAAGCATAACAACTGCAGTAAATCAAATGCCATATTTCACCGGCACTTGCCAATAACACAACCTTTTATTCGGTTTGGTAATATTTTGCCGATGTTGGTTATTTTTTGGTATTTTTTGTCTGTTAAATCGAGTTAACAGCAATATCTTAACGTTTTTTTTCTTCAATTAACACTGCTATCAAATTGGCATCTTACAAGCATCGATTTTGTTATACATAATGGCGATAAGTCCAAAATGTGATTTAGTAGCGGGAAAATTTCGCAAATTATTGGTAATTGGAGAATAATTGAAAACGAAGTAAACCAGTCAAGAGTTCACAAATGTGGTATCACAATGGACTGAATAGTCTAAGTGAGCCTGATACATCGGGCTGCCACCTAACCTAACCTAACCTAACCAATCAAGAGCAAACGATTTTGGGCCTAACATCACTTTATTAGAATGGTTTCAACCTTTGCCAATTGGAAATTTTTTTAAAAAATTAATATTGTTATTAATTTGCTCGATAAACTGCGCGACAACCTTTAGGATTTGAAAAAATTCCCAATGTAAAAAAAGAATTATAATAAAACTTTTGGTGATGATTGTCATTTTTCCAATAACTACAGTGAACAAACTGACCAAACGAATGAACTGTGTTCAATAGAAAAGTTCACAATGAATCTAAATTCATTTTGAGTTTTAAAGTAGAAACAAGAAAACGCTATTCTTTAGACAAAAATTTCATTATAAACTTTAATTATGAACTTTTCTATGGAAAAAAGTTTACTATGAAAACATTTTATAGAAAACAGTTCATTATGAGCATTTCTATTAGAAAATTTAGCTAATTGTGAAAAGTTCATTTAGAACATTTCTATAGAAAAAACATCATTCCGACCTTTCCATAGAACCAAGTTCATTATGTATTTTTCCATAGAGATAGTTCATTATGAACCACTCCATATAAAAAAGTTAATTATAAACTTTTCTATACAAAAAAACGTTCATTATTAACTTTTCTATAGAAATAGTTCATTTTGAAAAGTTCATTAAAAAAAAACTTCCTTTCGAACTTTCTATAGAATCAATTTCATTATGCACTTTTTCATAGAAATTATTCAGAATGAATGTTTCCATAGAAAATTGGTTATTATAAACTTTTCTATAAAGTAAAAGATTTATTATGCGATTTCATTATTCATAGCAAAACTTATTTCATAAAAAAAGTATCATACATGATAATTAATTATAAACGTTCTTATAGAAAGCGTCCATTATGAAAATTTTCTATACAAAAAATGTGACATCCTACTATAAAAGAACTATGAACTTTTCTAAAGTAGGCGAAAGTTAATTATGAACTGTTTCTAGAAAGAAAAGTCAATTACAAACTTTTTCTATAGAAAAAAATGCATACCAAACTTTCTATAGAATCAAGTTCATTATGAAATTTTCTGTAGAAAAAGTTAATTATGAACTTTTCTATAGAAAAAAAGCTAATTATGAACTTTTCTAGAGAGAAAAGTTAATTATGAACTTTTCTAGAGAAAAAAGTTAATTATGAACTTTTCTAGAGAAAAAAGTTAATTATGAACTTTTCTATAGAAAAAATTTCATTCCACTTTCTAAGAATAAGTTCATGACTTTTCATAAATTAGTTCTAGATGTATTTTCATAGAAAAATTTCATTATAATTTCTATATCAAAATTATTATGAATTTTCTTTAGAAAAAGTTGTTATTTAACTTTTCATAGATCATTATAATAATATTTTATAGAAAAAAAGTTCAAGTATGTATGTTTCCATAGAAAAAATTTTCATTATGAACTTTTCTATAGCAAAAGGTTAGTTATGAAATTTTCTTTAGAAAAAAGTTCGTTATTAAAACTTTTTCCATATAGTTCATTTTATTATAAATTTTTTATAGGCAAAAAAGTTCAGTAATTATGTTTCTCATAGAAAAATTTTCATTATGAACTTTTCAATAGCAAAAGTTAGTTATGAAATTTTCTTTAGAAAAAATCTATTAAACTTTTCCATAAGAGTTTCATTATTAAAATTTTTTATAGAAAAAAGTTTCCAATTGTAATTTTCTATAGAAAAAAGTTTCGTATGAACATTTCTATAGAAAAAGTCATTTATAACTTTCCTATAGAATAAAGGTAATTATGAACTTTTCTATAGAAATAAAGTTAATTATGAACTATTCTATAGAAAAAAAGTTAATTAATAAATTTCTATAGAAAAAAGTTCTATACGGAAAAACATCCGAACTTTCTATAGAATTAATCATTGTTATTTATAGATATAAGTTATGTAATGTTTCATAGAAAAGTTCATTTGAAACTTTCTATAGAACAAAGGATAATTATGAACTTTCTCATAAATAAAAGTTATTATACATTATTCATTATATCATAGCGAACTTATTTCATTAAAAAAACTTCATAATAATAATTTCGCTTATGAACGATTCGATAGACAAAAAGTTCCAATATAAATTTTCTACAAAAAAGTTCATAGAAAATTGATCACTACTAGAAAAAAGTTCGTTATGAACTTTCTTTATAGAAAATAGTTCATTATGAACTCTTTCCTATAAAAAAATTCGTTATGAACTTTTTATAGAAATTAGTTCATTATGGATTTCTAGAAAAAAATTCTTCAAAATGAACTTTTCATAGAGAAAAGTTCATTATGAACATTTTCTATAGAGAAAGAAGTTCATTATGCAACTTTTTTCTAATAGAGAAAAGTTCATTTATGAACTTTTTATAGAAAAAAGCATTATGACTTTTATATAAAAAAGTTAATTATGACCTTTTCTATAGAATCAAGTTCATTATGTACTTATATAGAAAAAAGTTCACTATGGAAACTTTTTCTATAGAAAAAAGTTCATTATCGACTTTTCTATAGTAGAAAGAGTTTCTTATGAACTTTTCATGTGAAAAGTTCATTATCAACTTTCTATAAAAAACTTAATCAGAAACTTTTATTAGAATCAAGATTCGTTATTTACTTTTTCATAGAAAGAAGTTCATTATGAATGTTTTCATAAAAAATGTTCATTATGAACTTTTCAATAGAAAAAGTTTATTATGAACTTTTCTAAAAAAAAACTTTAATATGCATTTGCATTATTCATACTGAACTTATTTTTATAAAAAATGTTCACTATAAAAAAAAGTCCATTATGAACTTTATTATGCCATTTTCTATAGAAAAAAGTTGATAATGAAATTTTTTTCTATAAAAAAACGTTCATTATGAATGGTTATATAGGAAAAAGATCTTTTTTTATAGAAAAAGTTCAATTTTGAACTTTTTCATTGTTTGTTTTTGTTTAGAAGTTTCTACGTGTTTTCTAAGAAAAAAGTTCACCATTCATATTTTATATTTGAAAACGTTTATGTATAGCTCATAACATTAGTCTTTGGTAAGGGTGAGTGAGCCTTAAACTAATTCTTTTTGTTTTCGATTTTGCCGTTCGACAATACTGCCACTCAATTCAAGTTCAAGTGCAGTAGCAATTAGCGATAGATTGCCGATTGTAACAAACTAAAGAGAGGGAAAACACACCTAAAACAATATCGAGGTGGTTAATGTGGTTAAGAAAAAGCACGTTCGGGCATTTTTTTTGTTTTAGATAAAAAAGAATCCAGTTTTTTTTTGTTTCTTTTCGCAAATGCCAATGTAAAAATGTTAAGGTTTTGCAAGCAAAATTTCAGTTCGCTTACTATAATGGAGGGGAAAGGAGTCCATGATTTATGGGAACAGTTTTTACAAATGATTACAAAAATCACAAATCTGGTTTCGATCTAATCACCATGTTCAAGTAGCATTTTCATTGTAATCACGACATTATATGGATCTCAGTTATAATACACTGACAAAAACATTTGTTTTTTTAATTATATCTTACATCTTCAAAATTTGTGTTTTTAGATTCAAAAATATAATTGAAATAGATATTGCGGAAAAAATTAATTTAAAACTCATTAGTTATATATCAAAATGATTATAAAATAAAAAATATATGTTTTTGTTAAATACAAAAATTAAATTTATAATTGAATATAATTATAAATTAGGCAAGATATATTTTTTATATTTTTCTAATAATTATTAATTAAAATATTAATTTTTATGAAATAACAAACATGAAACATATGTAATATTTTTAATAAATTCGTATCCACTTTAATATAAGATTTTTATAATTTAATATTTTTTAACTACATTCGTATCAACTTTAATACAAGATTTTTATTTTTGCAATGTACTTCCGAAAGGCTATTGATGATATCTGCAACAACAATCCATTCATCTTGATGATGACTTTGATGATGATGTGTGCACCACTTTTAATTTGTTGACTTTTTTTTAACCAAAATGGTTGGTTTTTTCATACGAAAATATTTCCTGTATTGTTGCTGCCTTTGTAGCTGGTTTTATTTTTTTTTTGCAGTGAAAGTGATAGTGAACTTTAGTTGACCGTAAGCTAATTTCTATGCTTCCCATCGGACAGGTCCGTTTATCTTCTCTCT